>PVIU01011169.1:0-66108 GCA_004026605.1 Ondatra zibethicus
CTCTTCCTCTCTCTACCTCTCTCCCTCCCCCCTCCTTTCTTTCTAGAACTCACTCTGTAGACCATGCTAGCCTCCGACTCAGAGACCACCTGCCTCACTCTCCCTATCGCGCCACTGTGCCTGGCCGAGAAATTCTTTCTTAAAGAAAGATGGAAAAAACAAAATAAACAAAAACCCAATTAATACTAGGCATAATACTGTTTACCAGTATTTAAAATTCTACATTTGAATAGGCAGTTGCTAGCGGGGATTTAAAAAAAAATAAAACAAGGAAAATGTGGAATAGTTTGCACATTTCTTAGTTTTGTAAGATTTTTGTTCATTGATAAAATATACCATCTTCTGTAACAAGTTCCCCCACTTAAGACGTATGGCCACCCTTTGTCCTACTTCCCCTTCTCGAAACAATCTTCCTGCCGTAGCCACCCAAGTGCTGGGATTGATTGCAGGCCTGTACTAGTTAGTGACCATTCTTCTATATCAGTAAATATAGATTTAGACTTATGTGTTTGTTTTTGAGACAAGCTCTTGCTATGTAGCTCAGGCTGGTCTTGATATTGAACTCACTGATCCTCTTGCCTCTGCCTGCCAAGTGCTGAGATTACAGGTATAAGGAACCATATCTGGCTAAGTCACGACAATGCATTTATTTATATGATATTTATCCAACCCTACCTTAACTGATACTAGGTTGGTTTTTGTTGTTGATTTTATGAATAGCACCATACTACCAATCTTTGGATATATGTCAGATAATCCCCTGGGGATAAATCTCTGGAAGTACAATAAAAAAAATGGTTTCAGCCAGACATGATGGAGTACATCTTTAATTCTGGCACTTAGAGGCAGAGGCAGGTGTAGCTCTGAGTTCGAGGTCAGCCTGGTGTATAGAGCTAGTTCCAGGACAGCCAGGACTATAACAGAGAAACCCTGTCGCAAAAACTCAAAATATAGGTTTTTTTTTTTTTTTGGTTTTTCGAAACAGGGTTTCTCTGTGGCTTTGGACCCTGTCCTGGAACTAGCTCTTGTAGACCAGGCTGGCCTCAAACTCACAGAGATCCGCCTGCCTCTGCCTCCCGAGTGCTGGGATTAAAGGCGTGCGCCACCACCACCTGGCAAGTTTCTTATGTTTTAAAAAATTCTTTATTTTTTTATGTATGGGCATTTGCCTACATGTATGCCTACACCACATGTATACTTGATGCCTGTGGAGGCCAGAAAAGGGTATTGGATCTTCTGGAACTGGAGTTAACAGACTGGCTGTTGGAAATTGAATCCAGGTCCTCTGGAAGAGCAGCCAAGTGCTTTTAACTGTTAAGCCATCCCTCCAGTCCAGTAGAAGTACATTTGTTCTAAAATCAGGTGGTATATTTACATTTAAAATGTTTAGTACCTGTTGCTGGATTAATCTCCAGATTTTTTTATATTCCTACCTACTGTGAGTGTGAACTCAAGGGTTCTGGCACCTGCTGGAGCACTAGATAGTTTTCAGTTAATTATTACCAGTTTGATAGGTTAAGCATGATTTTCTTTAAAACTTATTTAGACAAGCATGGTAACACATACCTTTAATTCCAACACTGAGAATCAGGGGGGAGGGGCTGAGGCAAGCAGAGCTTTGTGGGTTCAAGGTTAGCCTGGTCTACATACTAAATCCCAAGACAGCCAGTGCGCTACATAGTAAAACCCTGTCTCAAAAACTGCTTTCTGGGGCTGGAGAGATGGCTCAGCGGTTAAGAGCACTGACTGCTTTTCCATAAGTCCTGAGTTCAATTCTCAGCAACCACATGGTGGCTCACAGCCATCTGTAATGAGATCTGGTGCCCTCTTCTGGCCTACAGGCAGGATACTATATAAATAAATAAATAAATCTTTTAAAAAACTGCTTTCTGTTTCTTATTCTTAGTTATTATTATCATATTATTATTACCACCATTGTTTTTATGGGTGAGTATGTGGATGTGCCACAGTGCCTGTTTGTCATGATGTGCATGCAGAGGGTGGAGGAAAATTTGGGGGAGTCGGTTGTCTTTCCACTCTACTTTCCAGGGATAGGACTCAGGTCATTTGTCAGACTTTTGTGGAAAGTACTTTTAGCTGCTGTGCCATCTTGTCTACTTTCATATTTGTATCTTACTTATATTTCTTTTTCTGAGATGGTTTCATGTAGCCTGGGTTGGTTTGAAGCAAACTCCTGATTCTTCTACCTTTGTCTTCCAAGTTCTGGGGTGCAACCTGGTTTATCTTTTAAGTGACAACTGGTGAGCTTGGATCACTGTTCATTGATTTTTAAGATAAAGGTTTCTTTTTTTAGATAGGCCTGTTCATGTGGCTGTTCTTTATCTGCTTCTTTTGCTGACATAGTAAGGATATTCAGTATGTCTCTCAGTTTTTAAATCATTTGTTGACTTCTTTGTAAGCTTCCTTATAGTGATTCGTGAGGAGTGGAAAATATCAAGCTATATGAGACATCAGTGAATTGTCACCAAGCCAACACTAAAGTGACTTTACCCACCTGAGCACATGAACATGGACAAACTTCTGAATCAGTGGTGTGCTAAAGGTGGATGTGCTTTTGAATGACAGGTGATGGATGGGTGAGACCTCCCTAGATTCACGTAGTATGAGTACGTTTTATACAGAGAATTTAAAATCAATATAATAATTGAGTAACAGTTGGTCTTCTTATCACCGTATGGAGGTTCTTTAAAAATATGATCATCCATAATGTCTACTTTTTTGTGGCTTACCTATTTACTCTCTTTTGACAAACAGATGTGTGGAATTTTAATGTTATTCAGTGTTTAATGTCTTTTGGGCTTGTTGCTCATGGTATCACAAAGAGCTGTTCTATTATAAGAGCTTCAGCTTTTAGCCAAGCATGGTGCTGCATGCCTTTAATCCCAGCACTTGGGAGGCAGAGGAAAGAGGATCTCCAAGTTCAAGGCCAACCTGATCTACAGAGCTGTAGCCAGGGCTACACAGAGAAACTGTGCCTCGACTCCCTCCCCCCCAAAAAAAGCCGAAACAAAGCCAATAAAACCCCTGCAGTTTTTTCTTTTAGATTTAGAAAATTAATATTAATGCTTTGTATAAATTGGAGGTTGTTTAATTTTCTTTTCTCTTATGGACATCGCTTATTGGAAAGTTCTGCTCTGCAGTGCCAGCATGCATTTCGTGTGTGAACTACTTCTGGCCTTTCCTTTCTGTTCTTTCATCTGCTTGTCTCATTGTACTGTCTTCATGATTGAGCTGTAAAATACATCTGGATAATCTAGAGAAAAACTTGTTTTGTTCTTCTACAAGGGTATCCTGTTTACCACGACAATTCACTTCCTATATACATTTTCAAATTAGCCTGTAAGTCTCCCTAACAAATTGCTAGTATTAATTAGGATTGTATTGGGTGTATAGCTCAACTTAAATATAGTTGACATCTTAGCAATGCTAAACTTTAGCATGGAAAAAACCTTTACATTTTTTAAGTCTCCTTTAATTTTTAAAAATATTGTTTTTAAGCTGGGCGGTGGTGGCGCACGCCTTTAATCCCAGCACTTGGGAGGCAGAGGCAGGCGGATCTCTGTGAGTTCGAGGCCAGCCTGGTCTACAAGAGCTAGTTCCAGGACAGGCTCCAAAGCTACAGAGAAACCCTGTCTCAAAAAACCAAAAAAAAAAGTATTGTTTTTATTATGTAACTTTATTTACTTACTTAATTTTAAAATTTTACTTATTTTACATTTTAAAAAGTATGGGTGTTTTGCCTACATGTATGTCTGTGTGTACCACTCATGTTCTTCTTGTCCATGGATGCCAGAAGGAGTTGGATCCCCTGGAATTGGAGTTACAGAAAGTTGTGAGCTGACATGTGGGTGGTGGGAATCAAACCTGGGTCCTCTGAAAGAACAGCTAATGTCCTTAATCACTTAGCCATCTCTCTAGCCCCTTGTTTATTTTGTGTGTATGTGTAATGGCATGCCTGTGGTCAGAGGACAACTTGTGGGAGTCCTTTCCTTCTATCATGTAGGTTCCAGGGATCAAACTCGAATTTTTTGGCGTGGAGGCAAGTGTCTTTACCCACTGAGCTATTTCTCTGCCTCCCTTATTTGTTTATTTTAAGACAAAGCTTTGTTGTGCATTTCTGGCTGGTCTGGCACTATGCAACTGTCCTTATGCTTCAGCTTGGATTACAGGCATGTGCCACCATGCGTGATACATTTTAGTGTTTTAAAAAATCAGTTGAATTTTTGGCAGTTTTATGCATGTATATGATGAATTTTAGTCTTTTTCACTGGAATCCCAGACTGACCTCAAACTTTCTGCGTGGCTGAGAATGCTGTTGAACTTCTGATTAACCTGACTTCACCTCCTGAGTTCTTGGATTACAAATGTATAACACCTGTCCACTTAAAATTCTAGTGTTTAATGTTTTCACTGGCATATAGAAATTCATACTAACTTATGTGTCCCTTATATTGATAACATTCATTTTCCCCATAATTTGTAAGCTACTTTTTATTTTTTATCTGTGTAATTTATGATTAATTATATTTTGTTTTCCTCCACAGTTTGTATCTTTTATTTTCTTTCTAGGTATTAATATAGAGGAAGGAAAATGTTTTTATAATAAAAACGTACCCACTTCATATCCCTTTTCTTTGCAAAATGCAGAAATTAAATAAATTAAGGTAAGAAAAAAATATCAGTAATACTATGCCAGTATCAACCCCAAAAGGCATCATGCTGTGGCAACCACTTTCTTAGGACTCCAGTCTGGGCTAAGCTACCCTTGACCTTGCTCTGTAGTCCCATGGTGAGCTGCACAACCAGAAGACACTGTCATCACTTGAGAGTGCAGGTATTGGTTTGGTTTTGCTTTGCTTTTTTGTGTGAAGAGCTTGGCTATGTTTATATAACCAATACTAGCCTGGGACTACTATGTTGTCCAAGCTGGCACTGAACATGCGATTCCTTGCTGAATTCAGCCTCCAGAGTGCTGGCATTCTAGACCCGTATCACCACGCTCAGCTACATAGCTTTTCCTTCATTCCCTGCCCTCATGTTTTGCCCAGCTTTTTGCTTGTCTGAATTACCTAGTTAGCATTATTAGAAACTAAAATTCTTTCTGAATGAAAAAGTAAAACTGTGTTCTATTTTCATTTCTGAATTATTGTTGACTATAAACCCAATTCTTTAGGGACCTCAAGAGCCTTGAGACTCAGTTAAAGCTCATAATGCCACAAATGTTAACAGTAATGCCACAAATACTCCTAAAGGCTGTTTAAACAAATCATGTAAAGTATTTTTAATGTTTAAAATTTCATTTTGAGAGCACTATGAAGGTAAAGGAGTTAAAGATTAAAAAGGTTGCTAATAGTTACAAAAGTTCCTCCAAGTAATGGAGTCACTAGTGAAGCCATAGAGCATCTCTAGTGAATTCTTTCTTAGTCGTTATTCTTAATAGTCTCCCACAGGAGCTGTCCCAGGGAGGTTTCCATATTTGCGGGAGACATCGCTTTGCTCTTGCAATGCTGCGTGGTGCCAATAGAGACAGGAACTGCAGGAACTCTAGAAACTGCGTGGAGAGAGAAGTAGCTTATGTGTGTCAGTGTGGGCAATGGCAGGTACTGTTTGCAGAGGAAAACTCCAAGTTGCCTAGTAATTTGTTTAGTTACAGTTGATGGATCAAGCATTACTATAGGTTGCCCTCTGGCAATGTCATACTAGTGAGCAAAAGAAGTCTGTGGGCCATTGTGGCCTGCCAGAGTCGAGTCAATGGAGCGTGCTATGGTGCTGTACTTGGAAGACTGAAGGAGGATTGCTACCAGTTCCACACAAGCCTGGGCCACATAGTGAGTTACAGAGTTAGACCCTATCTAAAAATGCCACAGTAGAGAAAAATCAGTGGGTATCACGTAGCCTCAAGAACCAGATGGGAACTTAAGGTAGATTATTGCTGTAGTGTCATCTCCATGGGAGGAGTTCCGGGCCATCATTATTGAGGCCTTTCAACAAAGACATAATATATAGATGGGGTAGCAAATGACAACTTATGAGACTTATGAGTACGTACTACACTGAAAAGGTCCTATGTGATGATAGTGCAAAACTAACTGTAGTTTTGTGGAAGGACAATATTATTTCTTTTCCCTTCTTTTATTGTCTTTCGCAGCCCTTTCTACGTGATATGTACTTGAACGTCAGTGGTATGTGCGACTCATCATTATGACTTCAGAAGACGTCTAGAGAAGCTTAAATGTTACTCAGATGAGCTCAGTTAAAGTTTAGCTTTGATCAAACTAGCTGGTTAAGTAATTTTATTCCTCTAGATTAAAATATTTTAATAAGTTTAGAGTAAAATCTTATTCTAATTTTAGAGCATGATGTATTTGAATTCAATTTTCAGATTTCAAGTTTGAAGAAAAGTAGTGATGGCTCAGCAGATGAATGGGTTGTGAGACCCATCTAAGTAAAAAAAAAAAGGACCTTAAATTAATTAATTCAGAATGTGCTGGGTGTTCTTCAGACTGTGCTGATGTTTTAACTAGAACTTTCCTTCACAGGAAATATACAATGAATCTATGCAGTAGTAAACCAAAGGCATCTAAAGGAAGCCAATGGAGTAAGCGGCTTTTTGTTTTCCCAGAAGTGTCTTACTGAACCATTTTATTAGTTGTGTGTGCCTTTCTAGAGTTGTGAATTTATGCAGTAAGCTAGACGAATCCTTTCTGCCCTGACCATACATTTTCTACTGTCTCAGAGGAGGGGGTCAAGAAGTGGGCCTTCAGGAAGCGCAGCTGCTTGTACACTTTGCACATGCTTCTATAGAATAGCACCTTCTCCCAAAATTGTTTCTTCTCAGCCTCTCTACAGAGAACAATTTCAAATATATCTTAGGATGATTTCTTTTAAATAAAGGATGAAAAAAATCTACTTATTTATTACCATGAATATCTTCTCCCAATCATCTTCTTCCCTACCCTGAATACATATTTTATAGGGAGGTATTTTAATAGAGAATAAATTTTCTCCATTACAAGTCATATGTCAGAAATTAGTACCTGAATCTGGTATTTACTAATTGTTCTTAGTCATGACAGATGTCTTTTCAATTTTGATTTTTTTTTATGTTCTTTAACGTGGTAGGCTAACTAGAGAATGCCTACTGTTACAGTTGGAACACTAGGAAGAAATAGTTGGTAACTTAGTATGTTTATGAAAATGTATTAGGCAGTTATATAAGATCTAAATAGAGGGGACTGGAAAGAGCATTGTTAAGAGGGTTGCTGTTCTTGTTGAGGATCAGGGTTCAGTTCCCAGTAGACACATGGTAGTTCACAGTCATCCCTAACTTTGGTTACTGGGGATCCAATGGCTTTTTCTGACCTTGGGCACCAGCATACATGTAGGTATATATACACCCAGGCAAAACACTCATACACATAAAATAAAATAAGTAAATCTAAAAGAATCCAAATAGACCTTGAGGGAGCTTTAGAAAAAGTGACTTAAGACAAGTTAAGATCATGGGCACTTGCCCCAGAAGCATGAGGATTGGAGTTTGAATCCCAAAAACCTATGTAAAAAGTGAGGCAGGTGTGGCAGCCTCCTGCAATTCCAGCACTCAGGAGGCAGAGACAGGATCCCTGGGGCAAACCTGGCTAGCTAAACTGACTCTTATTAGCCAGCCCTGAGTTCAGTGAGAAACCCTGTCTTAATAAATAGTTATCAAATAAGACACTTAAGGTCACCTTTAGGCCTCTAGATACATGTACTCACATGTGCACCAGTACATATCTTTGCACACATTTGTCTATGCACATAACATACACATATACATGCAAAACACAAACACACACACACACACACACACACACACACACACACACACAATGATCCAGACATTTCATTTCAGTGTCTAGTTCAGCATTTAGTTGGTTAGTACATGCTCATTTCTTTTGAAGAGGGAAAATATTTCTCATGGCTTCATGTTTTGCTGTCCTTGAACTCATGATCTTCCTACCTCAGCTTTCTGAGGACTGTTGGGATTATAGATATGTGCCACCAAGCTCAACTGCATTTTATAATTTTATAGTTAGAATTCTTTTTTTTTTTTTTTTTGGTTTTTCAAGACAGGGTTTCTCTGTGGCTTTGGAGCCTGTCCTGGAACTAGCTCTTGTAGACCAGGCTGGCCTCGAACTCACAGAGATCGCCTGCTTCTGCCTCCCGAGTGCTGGGATTAAAGGCGTGCACCACCACTGCCCAGTTTATAGTTAGAATTCTTAAGCTCTCTAAATTCTTTAGAGAACACTTATTTAAAACTATTATTTTTAATCCATTTATTTTATCAAGTCTTCAAAAGAAAAAAATTGACTTAAATAGCACTTAAAAACTGAATTGTTAACACATTATTCTTGTTAAAACCACTTAGAATAAATATGGTTAGATTATGTAATAGGTATTTTTATGTGCTATATATGAGGAAGAAATTAAAGATAAAAATAATAGAGCAGGGCTAGACAGATGGCTCAGTGGGTAAAGATGCTTATTACCAAGCCTGATAACCTGAGTTTGAGTCCTAGAACCCACATAGTGGAAGGGGCGAACTGACCCTTGCAAGGTGTTCTCTGACCTCCACATGTGTACCCCCTATATATACACTTATTCACACAAGTAAATAAATGTAAAAAAAAAAGAAGTAAATGGATGAAGTGAACCTAATTATTTCTGGAAAAAGTCAGCTTAGCAGTAACAGAAATGGGGCTCTCAGTGTTTAAACTCATTCTCTCAGTATGGCTAGATTATAAATTATACACTTAATATTGAGTATGTGGGGATTCAATTAGATAAATAGAACTACTGTGAGCATTGTGGGAGAAGGTCATTTATTACTGTAATCTGCTTTTATTATTATTGTCAATGTTATTATTATAAATAGAGATAGGTTGGAAATATGTGGGAAACAAACAGTAGTCACTAATAGATCCTCTAATAGTGAAGGTGAAGGCTGATAAATGACGGTTTACTCAGAAAATTTTTAGAAACTAAATATGTACAGTCATGAAAGTACTATTGCAATGTGTCTTTTTTTAAAAAAGATTTATTTATTATGTATACAATATTCTGTCCACATGTGTGCCTGCAGGCCAGAAGAGGGCACCAGATCTCATTACAGATGATTGTGAGCCACCATGTAGTTGCTGGGAATTGAACTCCAAACCTCTGGAAGAGGAGTCAGTCAGTGCTCTTAACCTCTGAGCCATCTCTCCAGGCTGCAAAGTGTCTTTTTACAGAGATGTCTGTGGAAGGTATTG
Source organism: Ondatra zibethicus (assembly GCA_004026605.1). Taxonomy (NCBI): domain Eukaryota; kingdom Metazoa; phylum Chordata; class Mammalia; order Rodentia; family Cricetidae; genus Ondatra; species Ondatra zibethicus. Next base: position 9,312 of record PVIU01011169.1, read on the forward strand.
CCTCTCTGAGTCCACAGCCCACAACCAAACATATGTTGCTGGGTCCTTGGCTCCTGTTGGCCAACTCAGAGGAAGGGCTGAGTGCAGAGGGGATAAGAAGGGAATCACTACCAGGCAATGGTGGCACACGCCTTTAATCCCAGCACTCAGGAGGCAGAGGCAGGCGGATCTCTGTGAGTTCGAGGCCAGCCTGGTCTACAAGAGCTAGTTCTAGGACAGGCTCCAAAGCCACAGAGAAACCCAGAAAAAAAAAAAGAAGAAGAAGAAGAAGAAGGGAATCACCATGTACTGTGTACATTTGATTTGTCTGTGTAATGATGAAGGTTTTCCAAGATGGTTATCTGTATCTTCATGTATATCCTATAGGGAAGGCAATTTGAGGAAGTAGTTGCCAGTTTGACCCACCTCTCCATAAAATGATCCAGTACATTGAGCTTATTTCGAGCATATCTCTCATCAGTGGATGCAAATGGTTTTCATTTCTGGCTCCAGGGTATACCTCAGTGGTAGTTGGAACACTTGACAAGCATGAACAAGGCCCTGAGTTATATCCCCAGCAACAACCAAAAAAGGAAAACATTTTCTTATGTTCTTTCGGTGTTTATTGAGAAAACGTTCATAAGCTGTCATCATCACTGGAGAATTTAAAATGCTGTATTTTGAATGTCTTTTCTTTTTTATCAACAGCAGTCTTTTCCAAATGCATTTCACTATGTAATTCAACTCCATTTTATGTACTGATTTTTCCCTCATTGTTGTTGAAGCTTTACAGTGCCACCAAGCAATTTCCACAGAGGTAATAGTGTTCTAATTGTGGAGAGAAATCAGATAGAAGATTAAATATGATTAACTTTGAATGGTCTTTGGTGGATTTGGGGTTAAAAATAACAAAGCATTCCTTCTAGAATGCTAAGCATCAGCTGTAAATAAAAGGAGATGGCCTTTTGCAAAAGATTTTCATTTGACGATATTGAGGCTCTTTGAATTACAGAACCTCATATTTTTTTCAAATGTGTTTATATATTCATCCAGCAAAATTAAGTAGTTGCCTGTTCTTGGACGCTCACAATATGGTTCATGTTCTGGGTTGGCCTTCTGTCTTCTCCAACATGAGCACAATATACATTCCTACTGATTTTTTAAATGAATTATAGAGGGGGTAAGAGTATGATAGAATGGAAGGTTCTGAAATAATTGCCATTTATTACTTTCCTGCAGTCCATAATGAGTCATTTTGTAGCAGGAATAATAAAAACCCAGAGACACATTGGGGTTCAAGCTGAAGATCAGAAAAGCAAAGCAGCCAAGGCACTAGAGAAATCTTACCTGTACCAAGTCTCAGACAAACAAAGGGGAGATTCGGCAATGCTCTCCACCAACCTCAGACTCCACACTCCCCTGAGTTCCTGTCTCTTCCCCTTTATATTCCTATTTCTGCCCAGCTATATTGCTCCTGTCTCTACCCCCTAGTGCTGGAATTAAAGGTGTGTGATCCCAAATGCTGGGATCACCTTTGTGTGAGCTCTGTTTCTCTTATAGACAGATTGAATCTTGTGTAGCCCAGGGTGGCCTTGAACTCGCAGAGATCCATCTGCCTCTGTTTCCTGAGTCCTGGGATTAAAGGTGTGTGCCACCACTCCCTGGCCTATATGGTTAACTAGTATAGCAACCATCTTCAGGTAAGCCTTATTTACTAAAACATAAATAATATACCACTATATAAATTTGTTTCCTTTTCATTTAATATTTAATCCCTTACCCTCACCCTACATAGTGAATCCTTTCTAGTTTTGTTAAAGAATATTTGTTGGAGCCGGGTGCTGGTGGTACACACCTTTAATCCCAGCACTCGGGAGGCAGAGGCAGGAGGATCTCTGTGAGTTCAAGACCAGCCTGGTCTACAAGAGCGAGTTCCAGGACAGGCTCCAAAGCTACAGAGAAACCCTGTCTCAAAAAAACAGAAAAAAATGTTGGTTTCCAGGGTCTGTTTGCTTTTAGTATAGTAATTGACAAGCAGATATTTGTCATCCAGGTAAAAATAATTACATTTCCTGGTATACTTTGCAGGCAGGTGCAGGTACAGGAATAAGTCTTGGCTAGTAGGATATGAATGGAAATGTGAGGGACATCGTCTGTGTTTCCCCCAACAGGAAAGGAGTTTAGCTCCCCTGCACCCCACTTCTTTTTTTCTGTGACTGGATGCAGACAAAATGATGAAAGCTGTTTTTGGACTATGAGCTGGAAAACTCAGGAACCACCTACCCAGATGTTTACATGAAAGAGATACTGATAACCTAATTCAAGTATTAGTACGTATTTAACAAGGTGTGGTGGCATATGCCTGTAATCCCAGCACCCAGGTATGCTTAGGCAGGAGGGTTCCTGCCAATTTGAGGCCAACCTGAACTACTGCTGTCTCAGTTTCATTCCTGTTATTGTGACAAAAATACCCTGACAAAAAACAACTTGAGGGAGAAAGGATTTATTTTAGCTTACGGTTCCAGAGAGATACAGTCCCCATGGTGGTGCAGAAAAGCATCAGGAACACGAATCAGCTTGTCACAGTGCATCAGGAACCAGATGAATGCATGCTAGTGTTAGCTAGCTTTCTCTATTTTGTGTCATCCAGGACCCTCTACCCAGGGGTAGTCTCGCCTACAGTTAAAATCGGTTCTCCCACATCAGTCAAGATAATCCCTTGCGGACAGGTTTTCAGACCCATCCCCCAGGTCATTTTACATCTGTCAGGTTGACAGTTAGCACTAACCATCACAGCTGTATAGTGATCTAGAGTGTTAAGACTTGCTCCCCAAAACAAAACAACTCCTCTCAAATATCATATACTTCATAATATGATAAGACATTGGCTGGAAGAATAGAAATTTGCTTAAATAGCGTAAGGACAATGAGATTTTTGTGCTGTTTATCATGTGAAACCAATTCAGAAAACAGACCATTACCTCCTTTGCTGATTTCCTTTAAGGTTTGCCCCCTCTCCAGGTCATTTCCAAATTTCTAACTCTGCTAGTTGCAGGTATTTTGTTACTACCACCTCAAGATAGCAACCTAAAGCCCAACATCTGCTCAACCTTCTAATGAACTCTCATGATAATTACTGTCTTGGTCCAGGCTAGTGGTTCTCAACCTTCCTAATGCTGTGACCCTTTAATATAATTCCTCATGTTGTGGTGACCCCCAGTCATTAAATTATTCCATTGCTACTTGCTAACTGTAATTTTGCTACTATTATGAATTGTAATGTAAATATCTGATATGTGACCCCCAAAGGGGTCATGACCCACAGGTTGAGAATCATTGCTCCAGGTGCTGTCTCCCAGAAAGGAGAATATTCTCTTTCCAACTTTGGCCAGGGGTTTATCTCTAGTTTAATAAACCATGGCCCAGGGGCAGTGCCGTGTAATATCAGCTGGCATCTAAGACTGTGGGTGGAATCTTATTCTTTTCCTAAAGTGTGGCTAGGATGGAAATGATAGCATCTTTTCTGGGCAAAAGCTCATGAGAAAGGTTTTTGAAATGTGTTAATATTTTCTTTTTGCTGTTCAAGTGGTTCTTTAACTTTTGTAACATTGGAAAAGGCAAAAGAGGGCCTGACAATGTAGCCCAGTTGGAAAAATGCTTGCCTGGCATGCACAAAGCACTGGATTCAAAACCCAGAACTTCATAAATCAGGCATTGTGGCACACATACCTGTAATCCCAGAATTTGGAAGTGGGGGCAGGAGGATGAGGGATTCACATCATTAGCTACAACATAACAAGTCTAGACTGGCTTACATCCTGTCTCCAAAAAAGCCAGTTAAGAAAAGTCAAAACACTTGAAATATTTCAGGAGGCCTCATAGTGTGTGTTAGTTTGTAAGCCCTAAAGTAAAATGCTAACATTACTGAGAGCATATCATGTAAATCTATAAATAATAATATATACTATGTAATTTGAAAAATATAAGTTGTATTAATTACTAAGAGAGAAAAGACAGTGATACAAACTGAAGAATGAGTAGTTTATTCCTTTTATAGTACCTATTATATAATATAGTTTTATTTGATACCTTAATATGAAATAATTTAGTTAGAGTTGCAATAAAGTATGGTTCCATATTAAATTTGTTGTCTGAATTTTGGAATATTATTTGGCCTGTGGCTATATAGTACATATTGATTAGGATTAAGGTTGCTTATTTGGAGGTGTAGTTATTATGAAAACATTATTCATTTTGTTGGAAAATTTTCTTTAAATGCAAATCGAAATGCAATTAATATGATAGGTGGTTTTAGATGTTTTCATGATAAAATGAAAATATATATGTATACAGTACATAGTACATATAGCCCCCTTTTATGTTTATATGATGTATGTGTATGAGAATGCATGTGTTCCAGAGTATATACATAGAGGTTAGAGAACAACCTCATGTGTTGGCCCTTACTGTCCTCCTTATTTGAGAGGAGGGCCTGTTGATTATTACCATGTATGCCAGGCTAGCTAGCCCCCAACCTTCAGTGTTTCTTCTAGTCTACTCTTCCATCTTTTAGGAAGGTAGCTGGATTCCAGATACCTTGTGCTATTGTGGCTGGCTTTTTATGTAGGTTCAGGGAATCTGACCTTAAGTCAACAAGCTTATGCAGTATGTATTGTCCACTGAGTATTTATCATTTACTTCTCTTCATTTCTTCCTCTCTTTGAGTTGCTATCTGTTGTCATTTCCCTTGTATAGTACAGATTTGCTCCTATTCACCTCCTTTGTGCTTTAGAAGCCCTTAAGGAAGTGTGGGGATTCAACATGATTGTCTTGTGCCTCTTGCTTCCAGCATAAAATTTCCTTTCATATTTCTTGTACATAATATCTTCTAGATGTGACATATCTCAAGTTTTTACTTAGGAAAATACATTTTTTTTTTTTGCCTTTACACTTGGAACAGTTGACAGGTTTCTCTTTTTGTCAGCATTTTGAATGTCGACCGTGTCACACTGATGTCACTTTGCTGCCTCCTTTTCTTCCCTCCTTCCTTCACTTCCTCCCTGCCTTCTTTGACATGGTCTTGCTGTGTATCCCCAGGTGGTTTGGAACTCATTATATAAACCAGGTTGACCTTAAACGTGGGGTGATTCCCCCTGCCTTCAGCATCCTGGAGTGCTGGGACTTTACATATGTGCCTACCAAATCTTGATTTCTCTTATTTCTAACCCAAATTCAGCGATTAACCTTGCCAAGGGTACCTTGTCCGTGACAAGTTGCTTTTCCTTTTACCGCTTTCACCATTTTGTTTGCAGTACTTTGAGTGTGTGTCTCGGTGTGGATCTTATATCCCATTTGAAGTTTGTTGTGGTTCTTAGACGTTGTTTAAGTCACTGTTCTATTGTTGTGAAGAGAGACCATGGCATTCATGCTCTGGAGCAGTAGATGGCATGACCACAATGTTTAAACAAATATCTAGGATTTTTGTAACATGGCCAAAGTAATGGTTAAACAAATATCTGGGATTTTTGCGGTCCAGTGAAGTTGACACATACAATTAACTAACACAGTATACTCAAAGGTAGCTCACATTTTCTGTGGTTGCTTAAGTTTTATTCTTATCTCATCCTTATCCATAGGCAGAGAGGCAGAGAGGAGGGAGGGAGAGAGAGAAGGAAGGATGAGAGAGAGGAGAGAAAGAAGAGAAAACTGCCTGGCACGAGCTTTTGAAAACTCAAAGCCAACCCCAGTGACACACTTCCTCCAACAAGGCCATACCTCCTAATCCTTCTCAAATAGTTGGTGACTAAGCATTCAAATCTATTAGCCTATGGGGACCATTCTTACTCAAACCACCACAGGTGTGTAGACAAATATTTTTATGAAATTTGTGAAATTCTCAATCTCCTTTCTTCAACGTAATTTTTTTCTGTTTATTTCTTCTTCTGGCATCATTTTGTATGTATATGTTGTTATATGTATTAGTTTAGTGTTTATAGAGAAAAAGAACCAGTAGGGTATGTATGGGTAGTAGTATGCCTTTTCAAAGAAGGAATTAACTCTGTGATCTTAGAAGCCTATAAGTCTCAAGATCTATAGTATAAAAGACTGAGAACCAGGCTAGCTAATGATGGTAAAGTTAATTTTTGTCTAAAATTAGGAGAAGACCCATGTTCCTTGCTACTTGATGGTCCAACTGTCAGAATTCTTTTTTATCTAATTAATCTTTTATTCTATTTAGGCCTTCAATAGACTGAATAGGATGTGCCCATGTTTGGGAATACAATCTGCTTTACTAAATGTATGTATGTATGTGTATATGTATATATACAAGCACGTTCACTGATTCATCTGCCAGATAAAATATGTGGAGCCTTACCTTTAGTGAGTTTTCAAAATAGTAAAGTCCAAAATTTAGGATAGTTTTCAGTTTAAAGAAATATAATGAAGTGGTAGAATTCCCATATGCCTTTGCCATTACCATCTTACATTAGTAGTATGTATTAATTGCACTTTATAAACCATTATTGGTGTTGCTAATAAAGTTTCCAGACTTCATTCAGACCTCCTCATTTGTAATGTGACCTGAGAATTCAGGAGAGGTGATAGTCAAATTCTACCAAGAAAAAAAATGCTAGCATATCTATAAAACTCACCCTCTCTGTTTATTAAAGGAACGCATTGGAATTCCTTTCTGTTTTTTAATTTACACTTATATATTTAATTTTGTGGATGTGTGTGGACCCGTATATATGTGGAAGTCAGAGGACAGCTTCTGGAAACTGACTTGCCTCTCTCAGCATGTGGGTTCCAGAGACTGAACTCCATTTGTCAGTGTGGCAGCAAGCAAGCTTTACCTGCTGAGTCATCTCGCCATCTTTCCTTTCTGTTTCGTACATTGGATGTTGCCCAGTTCATAAAGAACTAATAATTAAGTGACAACAAAGCAATAAGAGTAAATTATAACTTCTCTGCACAATTAGAAATTGTTCTCTCAAAACCCAATTTCTTTCTTTATTAAGTTTTTTTAAGTTTTATTAATTCTAATGAATAACAAAGGCAAAAGGCTATAAATTCATACCCTTGGCTCTTACAGGATTTTCCTTATATTCTTATTTAAATGTTTATTTTTTTTGTCTACATATCAATTTCCCTTAGGCAAATTACAATTTCCTGAAAGGTAGATATCATACCCCAGAACCTAGTCCATACATAGAAAGTAGGCACTAGATTAAAAGAAACAGACAACAAAATATGTTAAGAAATATATTAAGAATTTCCAAGGTTTTGTCATAGGGTAGATAGATCTTAGTTTCATTATCTTTCATGTCAAAACTCTCTGAAGTGCTCAAAAAAATCTATTTCAGCTCTTTTCTGCCTGTTAACTGAAGAAGAACTTAACAGCCCACATTTGTGAAGGAATGATAAAAATCAAAGAAAAGTTACAGGCTTGGAATAAGATGCTTTAACAATTCATTAATGAGAATTGACCATGCATGTTTATAACAACAGTAACTGACAGGGAATAAACTTGTAAGCAATATTACTCTCTATGTGTGGATTATCTATAATACATTTTACAGCAGTACAAATGTAATTATTTGTGATTTTAATTTCATACAGAAAACATGGTAAAGCTCTTTGAAATACCAGTCATGACTTTTCTGTTCAGGGGCTCACAGAATCTGAAAGCTGAAACAAATCCTATACATTCATTTCAACAACGAGGAGAGAGTTCATATGCAGGTCTTATAATCAGCTTTGGAGAGGGTACTTTATAGCAGAGTAGGTGAAGCACACAGCACAACTTCGTGATGACTATGGAGCCTGTGTCTCATCATGGGATCATCATTTTCTCAAAGTAACTTCTACTTTACTTAACCATAGTCTTCCAGAAAGACCCACACACATTCAAATGTAAATACTATCTTATCTGCTGTTTCAGCTAGTCAGGTTAACATAGTCTAATAATTTTAAATACCACACACATTCCAAATGCAAATACCATCTTATCTGCTGTTTCAGCTAGTCAGGTTAACATAGTCTAATAATTTTAAATACCACAAGTGACTCCTTAGTTTCCTCACGTTGATAAGTCTCCCATAGAAGATGAGACATGATTATTTCAACAGTTGAAGGCCTATTAAGATGACAGACAGTCCCCACGCACTGCTTGTTGGCCTAAACTCTTCCTAATAGAACTCTTGTTCTATTCTTCAGAGTACCGACAAATCTGAGTGCTATCTTTCACCAATTATGTGACCAAAACCAAGTGCTTTTTACCTCTTTCAGACTGTTTTTTTCATTCACTAAGAGAAAATAATAGTGTTTGTGATGCATGGTAGCCATATATAAAAGAACAATTGTTATCATTAATTGGCTAATGACAGCAGTATAACATGGTAAATGACAGAAATAAAGCAAATATCTCTATAAAATGGGATTTATCATCCTTTGGTTTTTTGAGACAGGGTTTCTCTGTGTAGCCTTGACTGACCTGGGACTCACTCTCTAGACCAGGCTGGCCTTGAACTCACAGAGATCCACCTGCCTTTGCCTCCCCAGTGCTGGGATTAAAGGTGTGTGCTACCACCTCCTGGCTGGATGTTTCTCTTAATTAGAAGTTTGCACTTAAAGGGGTTTCCCAAATGACTCAAGTACTTTATGTCAAAACACAAAAGAGATAGTAAATTCATAAAAATATATCATTGACACTTGGGGGGATGGGGAAAGGGGTCAGTCTTTATATGTAGCCCTAGGCTGGACTTGAACTTTGTGCTAAATGTTGGGATTACAGACATGGCAAGCTCATTAGCTTTTAAGTGTGTTTGGGCGGGGGGAGGGGCGTTACAAGAAAAAACAAAACTTTAAACCCAAGCAATATTTTAGTCTTGCCACTTCTGTAACTCATTAATTTATTTATAAGGCACTGTTATTAAACTGGACAACATTGAAAAATTTGGGCCTGGAGAGATGATAATAGCTCAGTGGTTAAGAATACTTGTTACTCTTTGAGAGGACCTGGGTTCAATCCCCAGCACCCGCATAGTATTTCATAATTGAGTACGATGATTAATGTTTTATTCGTCATTCCTGTATCATTACCCCTACTGCATGCATGTGCACGTGTGTGTGTAAGTGTGTGGGGGGGGCTAGAGGACAGCCTCCCGTGTCATTAGTGCCATCTACATTTTTATTGAGATAGAATCTCTCATTGGCCTGGAGCCTGTCAAATTTTTCAGATCTTGTAAATCTTTCATTTTCAAGGTAAACAGTTTACTGATTAAGCCCCACCAAAGTTTAAAACAAACAAACACTACTTTACATGTAAAGGTGTCTTGCCCACTTTTGTGTCTGCACACGAGTGTGTAGTGCTTATGGAGGCCAGAAGAGTGTGCTGAATCCCCTGGAGTTGGAATCATAGATGGTTTTGAACCATCATGTAGGTTCTTGGAATTGAATTCTGGTCCTCTGCAAGAGCAGCAGGTGCTCTAAGTTCTTAAATGACTTGTTTGGGAGTTCTAACTTGGCAAAGAGATTCTAAGAACACAGAAGTTCTAAAGGGAGGCAAGCCCTGAGAAGTCATGCAAGCTCTGCAGTCCCCTGCCTCACTGTCCTTGCCCTGTGAGGATCTTCTTTCAAGCTGTTTCATGGTTATATTATTATATAACCTTTAATAAGAACGCATCAAATGTAAGTAACATCTTCTTGAGTCTTGAGCAGTTTGAACCCAAGGAGGTGTGGAAACCCTTGAATTTGTAGTCAGGTCATGTAACCAGCCTGGGGCCAGAGACTTGTGACTGGTGTTTGCAATGGGGCAGTCTTGTTGGACTAAGCCCTTCAACCCGTGGATTGGATTGGATGGTAACCAGCTGGTGTTAGAGTTGGAGAACTGGTTTCAGACAGTATCGGAAAAGATGCCCTGCAGATCACAGTTGGGAAAACCCTGCAGGTCAGCACAACTACTCCGGTATACAAATGAAAACAAACTTAAATTCCAGAGATTGCTCAGCTCCACATCAGGCTGGTGTGTGGGAGGATAGGAACTCCAGACTACTCTTAGTCTTGTTTTGGCCTTTCTTGAAATTGTAATCTGTTTGAAGGAAAGAACTGATACTTTCTTTCATAAGGTTTTATCTTTTGAATTTGATTGCTTACATCATTTCATCATTTATTGTTCTTAAAGAAACTGTCTTTTTTCTTATTGTTTCTTCAAAGTAATTTTACTTACTAAAGTTAGCAGCACAGACAACTGAAGAAGTGTGAGGGGTTTTTTACTTGATTTTCTTCAATTTTTAAAAAATAGGACACAAGTATCTTTAAGTAAAAATAACTTTCAGTCAATTTGGAAAATATCCCACACTTCTTCTTGATGCCTTGCAAAGTTGCTGCTGTCTAGTTATTATTGCCACTTGTTTTTCATCTTTAACATAAGTGACCCTCATAGGGCTAGCTTAATCACCAGCTATTTGGACAGCAGTATTCTATTTATTCTGGTTTTGCTGCTTTTCTGACACATTCTGAAAGGTAATCACCACTTTCCTTCCTTTGTTTTAAAGTAAATTGTACTCAATTGCTCCAAAGATTTACCTTGTAAGTAAGTGATTTAGGATCGTAATGAAAAGGGGAGGTGGTGGTTAGGCTTTATTGATTTCATATTGGTCCCTTATGAACTGATATTTATTATTTGAGGATTTTAGTAGTCATTCTCAATTTGCAAGGCTCCAAGTACTTAGGAATGAGTTTATGGGCTTGAAAAGAAGAAGGAACCTCAGAGGTCATCTAGCAGAGAGGCCTTAGATTTCAACTAAGAGATTAAAATTAGTCAACGCCAGGCACAAATCTGATCATTTATCTTGGTGAGAGAAATCTAGGTTTCAGAATGTATTATTTATGACTACAAGGACCAGGAGTGTGGAGATTAAATGAGAATGTCCGTTTGTCAATGTACTAACATTGTAGCCTGGAAGCTTTCAGAGTTTCCTGTGTTTTTGATTTTGAAATTGGATGGTGTCTTCAGAACTAGTAACTTTCTTGTTGGGACCACAAGCCTGCAAATAACAACACAGAGACTTCTTATTAATTATGAAGGTTTGGCCATTAATTTAGGCTTGTCCCACTAGCTCTTATAACTTAAGTTAATCTGCTTTTATTAATCTACATTCTACCATGTGGCTGGGTTACCTCTCCTCAGTATGGCATGCCGACTTGTTCTGAGTCTGTTGCCTAAATCCGCATGCCTAGATTCCTCCTCCTGCCTATTCTCTCCTGACTAGCTGTTGGCCATTCAGCTCCTTATTAAAGCAGCCTGAAAGCACCTTAGGCAGAGATACATCTTTATAGTGTAGATAAATATTCTGTGTATGTGTGAACAGCTGCTGCCAGTGCTCTACAAGAGCAGCAAGCTCTCTTAACAGGTGAGCCATCTCTCCAACCCTTTTCAGCCTCTACTGTGTAGATTTTTGTTTGTTGGTTAATAGATTTTCAGAGTTTTAAAATCAGCGTGATTCCTCCTTTGTCAATATAATCTTAGAACTGCAGTGTTTAAAACGCCAATGGCATTTACATGCATGCGTGTGCACATACACAGAGAGGTTAGAGGGCAACTGTTGGGTTTGATTCCCAGGACCCACTCAGTTTGTCAGCCTTAGCAGCAAGCATCTTTGCCCACTTCGCAATTTCCCTGGCCCTAAGTTTCAGTTTTTATTATATGTATGGCACGTAACATTTTAAATATTGAAGAGCCAGTTCTGTTTTCTTTCTGTGACTGCTCATTTCTTTATTATTTCAGTTGATCTTAAACATTTATTTTGTGTATGTGTGCGCACACACATGAATACATGCTAGCATGCATGTGTATGAAAGATCTGAGAGGAACTTTCAGTAGTTCATTCTGTCCTCCTACTATGTGGGTTTTAGGGATTAAATTCAGATGGGGGGTTGAATTTAGGTCATCAGGCTCAGCACTAGTTGCACACTAGTTGGTTATTCAATACTAAATGGTCAACCCTGAAAATATACATCCATATATATTATACAGACTGAACATGTTGTTATTTATGTCTTTAGGAGTGTGTGTGTGTGTGTGTGTGTGTGTGTGTGTGTGTAATAACAATGAAAAAAGAGATTATGAATTTGAAAGAGAGCAAAGAGCAATCTATGGCAGGATTTGGAGGAAGGAAATGGAAGGGGGTAATGATTTAATTATATTAATCTCAAAAAATAACATAAATAAATTGGGCTTCTACTAGGAGCTTTTTATTTGTTGGGATACTGACTCTGTAATGTAAGTAGATTTTCGCTCTCACGTTTTCACTTCTATTTTTCTCCTTTTCATTTTTATGGATATCTAAAATCAGATGGAACGTGGGCAAAATGGAGTCCTGTATTGTCTTTCTTTTCAAAATATGAATAAATTGTTATATCACCCCTTTGTTTCTGCCATTCCTTTTTTGACCCTCCAGTAGCTCCTTATGTCCCATGATAAAAATCGTAGCATTTAAAATAAGTAGTTTTGGGCCAGTGAGTAAAGGTGCTTGTCGACAAAATTAATGACATCACTGTGATCTCAGAACTTACATGGTAGAAAGAGAGAACTTGCTCCTGAACGTTGTCCCCAAACTCAATATTCTTTAAGCAGTCTTGGACTTCAGTTCCTTCCATCCTTTTTGAATCTTTTTTGTTGTTGTTTGAGGGTTTTTTGTTTGTTGGTTGGTTTGGTTTGGTTTTCTGAGACAGAGTTTCTCTGTGCAATAGCCCTGGCTGTCCTAGAACTCACTCTGTAGACCAGGTTGGCCTCGAACTCACAGAGCTCCACCTGTCACTGCCTCCCGAGATCTGGGATTAAAGGCTTGTACCAGGCTTCCTTTCTTTTTTTTTAATATTTATTTATTTATTATGTATACAATATTCTGTCTGTGTGTATGCCTGCAGGCCAGACCCCATTACAGATGGCTGTGAGCCACCATGTGGTTGCTGGGAATTGAACTCAAGACCTTTGGAAGTGCAGGCAATGCTCTTAACCTCTGCGCTATCTCTCCAGCCCCAGGCTTCCTTTCTTTAACTTAAAACTTTTGTTGTTTTCTGTTTTATTTTGTTTTGTTTTCCTGGAGTAGGTGTCACAGTAATTTGGATCACGTTTTCTGATGCATACCCATCTAGGAAATTCCCAGCTTTGTAAGTTTTTTAAAATTTAGTTGTTTATGATTTGGAGTTCAGCATCTATTACTTCATGCGTACCTTGCTAAAATTCATCTTTACACTTTTTATATAGGTACCTTCAAAAATAATTTTTACTTGTAAGATATCTTAGTTGGTCGGTATGGTATTAGTACAGTCTCTGAGTTTCTCCTGCTCTATTTTAGCTCCCTTTTTTCAGTCTGATCTCCAAAGCCTTCTCTGGAAGGTCTTAGAGTTTAGTAGGATTGGCAGTGCTGGGAAAATGAGGATTAAATTGCTAATGGATTATTGCATTTCCTTCCTTGTAGAAAGATTGTAAAGGACAAAGCAAGATACATGTTTGTTAGTTTGAAATTTCTACTACAGCAAGTTATGTGTAACTCATGCTTCCTAAGTATCTGTTTGATTTAATAATAGAAACTGCATTTTAAAGTGTAGATTAATAAATCAAATTACTTCCTGCTACTGAGAGAGTAAAGCAGACCTTATTAGTTGAGGGTCAGATGGTCCTATCTCTGAGGAAAACTAAATAAAGTACACTACCCTTTTCCCACTTAGATGTGAAAAGCCCCCACAAGAAGGTAATTAGGATGGTTTTCACAGGTTTGTGTTTTCTGTAGAAGTAGTTTCCTTCTATCCATGGATTCTGAATTTTAAGACGCTTTCAAATCATTTGAAATCTCCTATTATAACAAATTTAGTCATGTACCAAATTTATTCCTGTGCAATCGTCACTGAAAAGAATGGTTTCCTCATTTGTATGTATAAAAACAATGCCAGGAACAAAAACAAAACTCATGATTCAACTGATTTTGTACTCTCTTTGAAAAGAAGAAAAGATGTGTTGAACTGAAGATTATAATTGCGGCAATGAAGGCAACAGTCAAGGCCCAGGCAGCTTTTAAATTTGGTGCTGGTAATTTATGAAATAAACTCTAAGCCTTATCGTTCTGTCAGTTCTTGTAGCTACCTGCTTACTTGTAAATGCAGGAGTAAGATTGTTTAATTCTAGGGCTGATGAGATAGCTCAGCAAGTAAAGGCACTTGTCACACAAGCCTGATTCCTGCATTTGGTCCCCCAAACCCACGCAGTGGAGGGAGAGAACAGAATTCTGTAAGTTGCTGCTTGATCTCCACACATGTGCCCTGACATGCACGTGCATGTGTATTCTCTCTCTCTCTCTCTCTCTCTCTCTCTCTCTCTCTCTCTCTCTCTCTCTCTCTCTCTGTCACTGAATAAATGTAATTTTTAAATTCTCATTTTTCTAGGTGTTCTTTGTTACTGTGAGCCATTTGGTTATTTATTTATAAAGTGAATGGTTAGTAATCTAAAGTCTTTACTTTGGAAGGTACTCTAGAGTAGGCAGTGCAAGACTCTTTTCTGTCAGGACAAACTGTTCCCGGCCACCCCTTCCTGCCACCTGCTGGTCTCCTCGGTGTGGCTTCTGCTGTAGACATCCAGGCCTTCTCTGCTCTCCAGCTCGTCAGGCTCTTTGTGTTGCCCTGAAAGCTCTTCTCACAGCCCTGCACCCATGGCTTGCTGCTTTCCATGGAGCAGAGTGAGATTTCTCTTGCAGCTCATTCTCAGACCACCTGTCTCAAGGACCCTTCCCTGTCATTCGCCGTAACTTTCATTTTTTTTTATATTTGTCACTCTAAATTTTCCTGTTGGTTTGTTACCCACATCCCCCTAGTGTCGTGAAAGCCAGAGGCAGGGCCAGCATTCACGGGTGTATCCTGAAGCCCTTCCTAGCATCAGCTGCCTTTTGCAGGCATCTGACAATATGACCAGTGTGAACAGATGAATATTTATGACTGATCCTTGCCTAATCACTACTGAGCTCAAATCTGTTTCTTTTTTCACTTCTACTCCCTGAACTCTCCAGATCAACTCCTTCTTTCTCGACAAGTTCAGACAGGAGGTCAGTTGTTTTTCAAAGAAGACGAGCTCAGTTTCTTCATTGTCTCCTCATCTGATTGATTTTAGGAGTGGACACTCTCGATTTATCTACCCCGAGGCCATTTCGGCTTTATTTCAGTATCTAGCACTAGACATAGTACAATATGTGGAGCCTAAGCCTCCGTGAGAGAAGACATAAGCCCTTTGTTCATGTTATCACTGCAGTGCTCCATGCAGTGATGTCTTTAATCAGAATTCGCTTTTGCCTCCATATAAATAGCTAAGGAACTAAACGTATATGGTATCTTAATTAGTCATTGTGAATTCCTAAAACATGTTTTATTATTGAATATCACTGCATAAAAATTCCTAGAACACAAATCTACAATAGTGAATAATTTTAAATGAATTGTTAATTAAGCCAGCAATTAAGAAACAGAAATGACATCTCCAGAAGACCATCTTGGTATGTGTTTCTTCTCCATTTTACTGTTCCCCAGAGGTAAGTAGTATCCTGATGCTTGTAGCAAACATAACCACATATATGCCTACTTAATGTGCTTTGTAGCTTAGTTTTTTGTTTTAAAATTGTACATAAAAGAACGAATGATTTTTTAATTAGTTTTCTGTTGTATAACAAGTCGCCTCAAGCTCACCTCTAGAAATGACCCATAGTTCTGTGGGGCAGGAGTGGACCCTGGCTCATTTGAGTTTTCTCTTCAGGATATTATGAGGCTGATACTCTGCCTCTTGTATATTTTTCTTTTTGTAAATAGGTTCTCTCTATGTAGTTCCAGACTGGCCTCAGGCTCAATTCTCCTACCTCAGCCTCCCAAATGCTGGAATTCCAGGCATATTCATATTCTGCCATGTCTGTCTGTCTGTGTCAGTCTTTCTTTTTCTTTTCTTTTCTTCTCTTTTTTGCAAGAAGTGAATTGTAATTTTGATTTTCAAGGTCCAACTTTGCCTTTTTAAAAACTGTTTTAAATGTGTTTCCTATTTCAGGAATTTCTGGCATGAATGATTTTTTCTGTATTTATCATATATCTTCATTTTGAGATTAGTGTTTAGTTCATTTATTGTAAGTTTTTGCATTTTCTGATATATGTATATCAAATTCTGTTTCCTCTCTTCTTTAAATAAACTAGCACTTGTTTTGTGCCGGTATAGGTGTGTGTCACGTGTGGAGGTCAGAGGACAAGCAATCTGAAAAAGCTGGTTCTCTCCTTCCACAATGTGGGTCCCGGGGATCAAACTCAGGTTGTCAGGCTTGCTGCCAAGTGTCTTTACCTGCTAAGCCATCTCATTGTCTGGCTTCTGGCAGTTTCCTTTTTAAGTATTGATTTAACTTCTTCCCATAAATTTGTGGTTTTGTAATTTTTAAGTTTTATGACTTCTTCCTTGATTCACTAATGGGATTTTTGGGGACTATATTAATTTCTAAACATATTAGTATTTCCTAATTATTTTCTTTGTGTTTGATTTCTCATATATTTTTGCTATGAAAGGAGATTAGCCTGATTTCAGCCCTCATAATTTGGTTTGAATTACATTATGGCATAACATGCCATCAGTTTTATTAATGTGTATGTACTGAAGAATTAGAAAAAAATATTATGTAGTCAACATGGTGTTTTTAGAAACCATTCAAGATCTTTTGAATGCTGACACTTTTCCTTTTCATTGAGTTCTTTTTGTGTTATTCTGTTGTTTTAATATTCTAATTTGTTGTTCCAATTTTGTCTCTCACTCTTTGGACCATCCAGTTCTCAAAATGCAAAATGCTTGCCCTTTTTTTTTCTTTTGTTGTTTTACTTTAATCCTGCAGTTATTTCATGGGCTATTCTTGATCATTTGAATATGAATAATCCAGATCCTGTGAGTCACTTTCTGTTTTAATTGTTTCTTGTGGGCTCTCACCCTGAATTTCTGGCCATCTTTGTTTCTATTCTTTACATTATAAATGAGGAATGATGTATGGCACTATTATGAGGTCTAGCTTGGTACCTGTCTTTCCCCAGAAAAAAAAATTCCCCCTTTTACTTTTCCTAAAACAAGTAGTGACACTATCAATTTGAATGTGGAATCATTTTAGGCCAAGGTACATTTAGAGGTTTTCTGTAGATCACTGGGATGCTATAAGGGCACAGTTCTGGTCTGTCCAAGGTTCTGACATATTTCTGGTTTCCTTTGTTCTGAGACTGTAGCTAGCTCTTTTGGGCTTCAGTTTCAAATGAGTGGTGATGTGCCAAGCTTTTTGCTTTTGAAACACCCTTGTCTTTGATTTTCGTGCCCTCATATCTGTAAGGATTTCATAAGCAGCCTGTTTTTCTTTCTTTCTTTTTTTTTCCTATCTTCAAATTCCAAAAGGGATCAAAACAGTTTAGAGTGGTTTAGGCTACCTCTCCAGGTTCTATTTTTTGCCTTGATTCGAGCCAGATACTTTATAATATTGTTGCCTATTGGAGCAAAAGTATTTTCCTCAGCATTTGTATTTGGCCTCAAAGAGACATTTCATCCAAGTTATATAATTTGCCGTTAACAGAAGATAAAGTATCTTTGTTTTCATACCATTTTTTTCCTCTTTCAAGATTAATCAGTGTTATTCAGTTAAATTTGGCTCAGTTTTTTTGTCTTTATGAATACTGGTAGATAAAGCACGGGTTTTGACACCTGTGCTTTATGTTATGTAGTCACTGGCATATTTAAATTGGGATTTCTCAGTTTAGCTTCTTGGGTTGCCACAGGGATTAGGTGCTAACAAACTTTTGTGTTTATTGCTGCCATTCTACCTGCTTTGGGTGTTGGGTTTTCTTAGTGGAAATCATTTAATTTTTACCTCGGTTCCTTTGAAATGAACTACACCATAATTGTCCAAAGAGAAGATGTTTAGGTGTTTCCTGGTTCCTTCAAACCAGCCTTGGAAAGTGAAGACAAACTCTCAGAAACACCCCGAGCATCTTTGATCTGGAGATGATTGTTGTGCATCTCCGTATGGTTGGTTTCTTATCACTGCAATCTCAAACGTCACATTTTTAGAAAAGCTCTCCCTGTTTGAGTAATCAGTCCAGTTTTCTTCCTTTGCTACTTTTATCATTATCTGATGGTAATCTTAGAATTTTCCTCCCTTTGTACAATGAAAAGTTCTATGAGGGGAAGGGTCTGTCTTGTTTTATTCACTATGACCTCACGTATCTTTCCAGTCAACCAGTTAATTATTATTGTGTCTGTCTATATGATGTGTATATATGTGTGTTTACTATGCTGACTTGAGAGTAGAGGGCAGAGGTCTGTCTTTCACTGTGGGCTCAAGGGATCTGAGCGGAGGTTGTCAAGCTTCTGTAGCAAGTGCTTTCCCTTCACCGTCCCTTGTGGGTCTTATTTTCCCATCCTCTGGAACATAGGAGACAGTCTGGGAGTGAATTGTTAAACGAATCAATAGAATATTTGGATTTTTTCAAACTGGAACACTGTAAGACAGATATCCCAACTCATACCTGTAATCCCGGCACTTGAGAGACCGAGGAAGGGGGATTGCCATGAGTTTGAGGCCAGCCTAGGCCATAGATTTTGTGACCCCCATCTCAAAAACAACAGCAACAAATGATTGTAACATTTTTTACTGACTATTATTGCAAATCCCTTAAAGCAGTGGTTCTCAGCCTGTATGTTGCAATCCCTTTGGCAAAACTCTATCTACAAAAATACACTGCGATTGATAACAGTAGCAACGTTGCAGTAGCAGTGAACATAATTTTATGATTGGGAATCACCACAACATGACGAATTGTATTAAAGGGCTGCAGCTTTAGGAGGGTTGAGAACCACTCACAGGGCTGTGCTTAGATGGAGGAGACATGTTTGTTTTCTGAAGAAAGTGTAGTGAAAGGCATCAGTGTGATTGAAGCAAGCAACCCAACTTGGGAACTAGTGGATGCTTTCAGAAGACAGGTGGGAAGGTGGTGGCTTGTAGAAGCCTTTCCTTTTAATGGAGTGGGAAGTCATTCTAGAGTTTTTAGTGAGAAGAAACGTGATCTGACTTAACTCTAAAAAGTTACTCTGAGTCCTATCAGGATTGGATGAAGTTGTAGGGATATTGTCTTATTGTTGATACTGCTTATTCTTTGTGCTTGCAGCTGTTCCACTGCCTTATCTTGCCAGTCTGGTGCCAAGAGCACCTTCTTAGTTTCCATAGCCTCGTTAGAGCTCCGTATATTCTGCAGAGCATTCAGTCATGCCCTCCTGCCTAGGCCTGACTTTCATCCTTTTCTCCTTTTCTCCTTATAAAAAGGGGTAATCGTTTCTACTTGTAACTCTGCTCTTCTATGTAGACTTTGAAATCAGCTTGCTTGATGAGAATTGCATTGACTATATGGATTAACATGAGATGAATTGGCATTTTTGTAGCATTGAACCATGTGTCTTAAAATTTGAATAATTTTTATTTATTTAGGTTTTCTTTAATGCTTTTGAATAAAGTTTTATGCATTTGCATTAGAGATCTTAAATATCTTTTGTCATGTAAAATCCTACATTTTTCTTTTTTGTTCTTATAAATGTGGTCTACTTAGATGTTTACAACTCTAATTGATATTTATGTATGAAGTCTATGTTCCGCTCCCTTGTTAGCTTCTGAACAGTTTGCCAGTTACTATCCTGTCACGTTTCTTTTCCTTCCTTCCTTCCCCCTTTCCATTCTTTCCTTCCTTCCTTCCTTCCTTCCTTCCTTCCTTCCTTCCTTCCTTCCTTCCTTCCTTCCTTCCTTCCTTCCTTCCCCCCTTTCCATTCCTTCCTATCCTACTTCTGCAAACAATAACTGTTTTAAAAGGAAGAAATAAATATAAACAAAGAAATTGCCTTTGCTGCCTATGGGATCTGAAACTTGTGAAAATAAGGGTCCCATGTAGGGTAGATAAGTAGACAGGACTCGCGTTTTTAGACATGATAGTGAGAATGTCAGCGGGGGCAATGTAAACTAACTTCCCCCCCTTCCTTTCCCTTCCCTCCCTTCCTTTCTTCTCCCCTCCCTCCCTCCTTCCCCTTCCCATCCTCCCCTCTCTTGTTCTTTTCCCTTTCCATTTCCTTATCTCTCCTTTTCATATTTGATTTTTTATTTATCATTTCTGTCTATGTATACTTGTGTGGAAAGGACAGCCCTTGGTAATTGGTTCTTTCCGTTCATCATGGGATCCCAGGAGTTGACCTCAAGTTGCAGAGTTCAAAAGTTTTTTTTTTATTATCTGAGCTGTCCTCAGCCCCTCTTATTTGTATGTTACCATAGGGTCTCACTTTGTCGGCCAGGCTGGCCTCCCATGACTACCTTCTTTCTGAAGGCTGGGATCATACGTGTACATCACCATTTCTGATTTCTTTTATATTTATAGATAATATCTATAGTTCTCTCTTTTGAATCCTCTACATTTTATAAATTTATGTGTGTACGTGTACGCCATACTTTGCTGGGAAGCCTAGAACCTAACACGTTGTTTTAATAATGTTTAGAAAATAATTATGAATAGGTAGAGTTCAATCTTATATTTTTTAATATTTCTCTTTCTATCTATCTGTCTGTCTATCCATCTATTTATTTTGGTTTTTCAAGACAGGGTTTCTCTGTATAACAGTCCTAGAACTGTCCTGGAACTAGCTCTGTAGACCAGGCTGGCCTCAGACACAGAGATCTGCCTGCATCTGCACCCTGAGTGCTGGGATTAAAGGCATGCACCACCTCTGCCCAGCTTAATATTTATTTTTAAAGATTTTAGTTTTAATTGTGAACATGAGTGCAGTACCCCAGAAGACCAGAAGAGGGTGGTGGATCCCTCGGAACTGGCATTATAAGCACTTGTGGGCAGCCTATGTAGGTGCTGAGAACCAAACTTGGATCCTTTGTAAGAACAAAGTTCTCTGAACCACTGAGCCATCTCTCCAGCCCCAATATATTTAGTTAAAACAAAACAAAAACTGCCTGATAATTCACATTTAAGACAGTTGGTTGCAGGTTTTTGTTTTTTTCTTTCTTTTTTTTTTTGTGATAACATCTGACTGTGTAGACCTGACTGGCCTT
Source organism: Ondatra zibethicus (assembly GCA_004026605.1). Lineage (NCBI taxonomy): Eukaryota > Metazoa > Chordata > Mammalia > Rodentia > Cricetidae > Ondatra > Ondatra zibethicus. The sequence goes on from PVIU01011169.1 coordinate 30,434, forward strand.
GAACACACAGAAACCCTTCTGCCTGTGCCTTCTGAGTGTTGAGATTAAAGGGGCGTTTCACTATGCCTAGCTTTTGCAGGTTCTGTGTGGTCACACATCTTTATTAGGATAAGGACATTTAAAAATCATTTAATTATGAACATGCTAATTCTGTGGAAGTCTTGTCCTAGTTTGCATTCCCACCATCATGTCTGAGAGAATACTTCCTGTCTCCATATTACATGGGGTACTATTACATTTTTTAAGTTTGAGATTCTACAGACAACAAAAATATCTTAGTTTAGATTTTTCTTACTTTTATAACATTTTTTAAAACTAAGTTATTATTTGTAAAAGAACCAGGGCAAATGTTATTTTTTTTAAATAAAAGAACTACAACAAACAAAAAAACTAGAGCACTGTTTTCTAGAACATCAGTATTGTCACACTCAGTACTGTCTAATCTGTAAGCATGTCAATTTTGTCTGTTTTGTTTTGATCTTGAACTCACAATTTGACCGAGGCTAGGTATGAACTGCTGGTCCTCCTGCCTCAGCATCCCAAGTGCTGAAATGACAGTCATATACCACCACTTCTGGCTCGATTTTGCCTTTACATTTTTGGTAGAATTGCCACAGAAGTTGTGATGTGATGTGTTCTCTCAGGAGACATAATGTTGGTTTCTTCCATTATTGACCATATACTTTGATTGCTTAATTGTGGTTGTGTCTGGCAGGATTCTTCACTATCAAAATTACACCTTGTCTTTTTGCAAGTAATAGGTGCCTTGTCGGTGGATCCTTTGAGATAAGATATATCGCTTTTCCTGTAACTTTCAACTGTAAGTTTTAGCACATATTGATGACACTTGCCTGAAGTAATTATTACCAGAGTTATTGCCAAATGGAGATTTTGTAATTCCATCACTACCTTTATTATTTGTTAGGAAGCTTCATAAAAAAGCTTTGCCTGCATTTATTTATAACACATTTTATTTTAGTCTGTAGATTATAATTTATTAATATCTTCACTATATTTTACTTTTGAGATATTACCCATATGGCCAGTATGAGTAAGTTTAGCTTGGCTCCTGAGTCCACTTGATATACCCGGGTTGTTCTTTGAGCGCTCCCTTACGTTCTGGCTCTGCACTTTTTCTGCTCTAGTTTTAAATTAGTCACTTCTCCAAAGAACCCCAAGGCCTTCCCTAGAATACGCACTGTGCTCAGAGCTGCTGCTGTGCTACTACCTGGAGGCTCCCCCCATGGCACAGAGGTAGGGTATATATGTATACGAGGACATAAACATTTATGTCATTTTCTTGCCCTTTTGCATTTGTATTTCTCTTTTGTGAGAGTCAGAAATGAAATCTCAGTTCAGCGCGGGGAAGGTAGGCCTCATAAGGCCCCACCTTGAGCAGAGAGACTATTGGCAGTTAACGGACACTGTCAGTCTTCTTCAGGGATGTGGCCCAAGGTAGGCTGTCTGTGCTCCAGTGGATGGCACCCTATACCCATGCACATCCTGGCTACACTAACTGGACTCTGTATGTTTTACAAAGAAAAGACGCGAAGTTGGGAAGGGGAAGTGGTGGTAGGTGTCTAGGAGGAGTTCAAGGTTAAGGTTGAGGGAAGCAAGGTGTGTGTGTGTGTGTGTGTGTGTGTGTGTGTGTGTGTCTGTATGTGTGTGTGATGTATCTTCATGTATGAAATTCCCAAAGAATAAAAATAATTCAAAACAAACAGATGTCTCATTAGTCACTATATACTTACATGTTCAGTTCTAGAATATAGATGAGAAGTTTCTTGTCATCTAGGTGTGATGGCACACAACTTTAGTCTCAGCACTCCAGCACACAGCTGTCAGAGGCACATGGATGTCTGAGTTCCAGCCAGGGCTACATAGTGAGACTCTGTCTTTAAAAAATTATCCTATCACTGTTAAAGAAAACATCTATGACCTGAGTGGTTGAGTACAACGTTGTTTTTATTAGATTGAGGATATTAGGTAAAGTACCATGTTCAAAAGTTAACTGGTCCCCCTTAATTGTGGTTATGGTATTAATTTTAAATTATAAGAGGTTCATTTCATTTGAGGTTCTTTCCCCCTAATTTTTTTACGGCATATGAAAGCAACATTAACATGGTTTAGAAAACATTTTACAAGGCTATAATAAGTTGAGTATTATAACATAATGCTAACAGGGTTTCATTGTGTTTGTTCTTTCAGGGACACGTTTAATCCTTCACCATTGAACAAATGTATGAACGTTCCTTGCCAAGCATTCTTCGTTGGGACCTTTTTTTTTTTCTGCTTACTGAATAATTTTTTCAAAAGTTCCTTTTTTGGTGCCATGTTCTGTGGCTTACATCAGAAGAGGAGTTTGTCTTCATGAAGATTCCTAACATTGGTAATGTGATGAATAAATTTGAGATCCTTGGGGTTGTAGGTGAAGGTAAGTTAGAATTTCGCCTTTGAACTTTGGAACATTGTATCATTTCATTCATCACCAAAAAACTTCATTCAGATCCTCTTAATTTATCATATCAATTCAGATGTGCACCTAAGTGTACAGTAGTAAAAATAAAACTGCTCTTCTTATTCCAAGTGAAAACCAATAACATTTAAAAAAAATAAAGTTTAATAGATTTTTTTTGAGACCAAGTCTCTCTGTGTAGCCTTTGATGTCCTCGAACTTGCTCTTTAGACTAGGCTGGCCTTGAACTCAGAGTTCTGCCTCAGTCTCTGGAGTGCTGGCATTAAAGGCATGAGCCATCATCCCTGGCAATCGGGGATATTTTAAAACTGCCCTGATTTTATTCTTTTCACTAGTATTGTTTCCTTAGTCTATGTATTTTTGTTATTTTTACATTGTATATTATTGAAGCTTATATTAAGTAACTTAAATTTTATTTGTATATGCTAACTTTAATTTACTATATAGTAAACAGAGAAATAACTTCCATTTATTTGAGAATGACAGACCATGGTTTACAAGTTTTCAGGTACACAGTTTGGTTGTATTTTTTAACATCTTAAATCAGTATTCATGTTAGGGTTTAATGCTATCAATTTTTCTTTATTGTAGTGTATAACATGATGCTTTTATGATCAAAGACACTATAGATTTGATAAAGTATAATTATTTTTTTCAAAAATAGAATTCTAGAAAAAGATAATTACCCTATTTTTCTTGCTTAGTCATTTTGACTCTTAGAAATAAATTTGCAGAAATTTATAAAAATTATTTTAATAGTGAAAATGTGGTTTCTTAGCATTTATAAAAAGCAAATATTATAAAATTTTGTGTTTTAGGTTTTTAAAATAAAATTTGAATTTCAAAAATTTAAAAATTTTACAGAGCTCTTCAAGATTTTAATATTATGTTGCCAAATTCTTCGCAAATAAATAGAAGCTATGAGAGTCTGATTATTAATTAAGTGCTTGGTTCAAGGTCTAAATTTCAGACCACACCGTTTGGTCCTTCTTCCTTCACTAGCCAACTCCTCTTCTTTTCTTCATTGATACTGTGTATGAAAATTCATTCTTAACTGTTGACCTGTTTTATAAAATTTGCCTTTTCAGGCCAGCAAAGATGCTTGCTGCCAATGCTGAGAACCTGAGTTCTGTCCCAGAACCACAGGTCAAAGGAGCTGTCCTCTCCTTCCACATGCACTGTGGCATGTGTGCATTCCCCTATATGTAAACGAATGTAGAAAATAAGTTTTCAACACTGCTTGTCCAAATTTTATTTTTCAAAGCTATTGCAGTGAAAGATTTATGCAATAAAGGGAGAAGGGCGTGTAGAGTATAGCAAGGTTGGAATGTTCCAAAGTTTGGGTCTGACAGTCTGGATTATAACCTTCTCTTTCTAAGTGTCAGTTAATGATAATCTTATAACCTTCTCTTTCTAAGTGTCAGTTAATGATAATCTTATAACCTTCTCTTTCTAAGTGTCAGTTAATGATAATCTTATAACCTTCTCTTTCTAAGTGTCAGTTAATGATAATCTTATAACCTTCTCTTTCTAAGTGTCAGTTAATGATAATCTTCTTAGGTATTGGTTCAGATTAGCCAAAATTGCAAAGCTATTTGTTTAAGTCAGACATTGTTGTTCCGCTTTTTCTTAGTAAACTAACTCAGTTGGACTTGGGGTAGGAAGTGCATCTGTCTGGCATACACATTCCTGTGGCCTAGATGGTGCATTTTCACCTCATAGAAAAGTTTCTGTGGAATGCCTATTTCCTGGTAACTGTGGAGTTCATTTCGATGGTACTAATTGCTGCTTCCATCTTAACTATGATTCTAAGATTCATGCCTCTCCAGCAAAATGAAGGAGCCACTTTAAGGTGTGCTAGACTCTTAGAGACATAATTCCCAGTTTCATCTCACTCAAATCCACCCCTTCTCATAGTTGCATTCAGGAATTACCTGTTTGGTAACAAACGTGTTTGCCATGGTTCTTCAGAGCTCCATCATATATGTTATGGCTTGATTTTTTTTTTTTTTTGTGAGACAGGGTTTCTCTGTCTGTAGCTCTTGTCCTAGAACTCACTCTGTAGACCAAGATGGCTTTGAACTCACAGAGATCCACCTATCTCTGCCTCCTGAGTGCTGGGATTAAAGGTGTGCAGCTCCCCCCCCCCCACTGTCTTGATTCTTTTAATTAGATTTTTCATATTGTAACTTTAACCTTAGTTTTCTGGGTACTTTCCTGCCAAGATACTGTTTCTTTGTTCTGCCTCTAGTCAGGTGAGTTTACTGCCTACATAATAGGATGGCTAACTCAAGAGATAGGAAGAAATCATGTCAGAATAAACCAAAGAAAGTGGGAGGTCTCGGGGCCTATGCTCCTAAGCTGAGCTTTTGTGCTTAGAAGGGTAGAAACTCTTACTATTTAATGGGATTACTGAGTCTGGTCATTTTGGGGGGGCATGTGTGTATGTGTGATGCAGAACATAGGACCCAGGACCTCATGCATGGAAGGCAAGCACTCTACCACTGAACCTCACCCCTAGCTCCAACATATAATATTCTGCCTGTTAGGAAATATAATACAGTATTCCAGAAGATGTATTACGTGATTCCTAGGACAGAATTTATATGGGTAAGCTCTGCATTTGACCTTACCCTTAGTTTTAAGTTCCCTAGAACCTACTGAGTTGATTTTTATTTGAGATGTTGTCTTGTTGTGTACCCCTGACTGTCTTGGCTGTGTAGTCCATGATGGCCTCTCACGCTGATGGCAGCCATCTTGCCTCAGACTTCCAAGTGCTGTGCCTACAATGTGCACCACTATGCCCAGTTCACAGAGCCACGCAGTCCTATAATCTGTTTATTTTATTTATTTATTTGGCCCCTTCTTGCCTAAAATAACAAATGTGTATAGTGAATGTTTCTTTTTTTTGTTTTTTTCGAGACAAGGTTTGTGAAGGCTTTTTTTTTTTAAAAGAAGCATTTCAAGATACTTATTGAAAGCAATGACTTGTCTATACTCTTGGTTTATAAAAATACATACTAACAGATCCATGCTCTATTTGTATGTCTCATGATTTTGTCACTCTAGAATATTGTCATAGGTGTTGTTTTTCTAACATAATCTCATAAGCAATATAAATATAGAACTATAGTTTGTATGCATGTCTCTGATTACTTTCTTTTTAATTATAGGAGCCTATGGAGTTGTGCTTAAATGCAGACACAAGGCAAGTACATGATTTTTACAAGGAAAAATATGTATTATTTCAACTGTTTTGAAACTAACACAATGTTCTTTACATGTGGGCATGTAATTAAAATTGTCTGGTTCAGTAGTGACTCTTAATGAAATAGAGTTGATATGTTAACCCAGAGAAAAGGCAACTTTGGGGATAAGCGTCATCATGGTAAATGATCAGTACCTTTTATTTTTCCAGCTACATGCTATTTTTTAAAGCCAGTCTATTTGTGAAAAGTTATATAATGGGAAGAAAAAGGTTGGATGGAAAGAAGGAAGATAGTGACCTATTAAATTTATAATCAGTCACTCAGGAGCAAGGAGGAGTCTTGTGTGATTTTCATGGAGACCCAATTGATTACTGGATGGATCCCCATCTGGGTTTTGAAAGGTAGTGAGTGGGTAGATGTTTGCCTGTGCACTGGGATTTGGGATAATAGTATATGGTTATGCATACTGGCTCTAGTTGGTCACTCTCAAAATCAATCTTATTATAGGTTTTTGACTACAGCAACCATAAATTATTCATAAAGTCATTAGAAGTTTCCTAGCTGTTACTTACTGAATGTGTCTTGCTCAGAGGCTAAATTTAAGATGGCAAGTATTGAAATTGCAACAATTTTAAACATGTAGTTAAATATATTTCTATTTAAATGTATTGGTCAAAGTAGTGGTATTTGGCCTCATGTTATTTTGTTTTAATTTTAAGATCAAGGCTTTAATATTTTGTGATTTTTTTTTTTGGTGATACAGTTTGGGTCTGAAATGAATTCAACTATTGGACTCAAAACATTTAATCATTTGAATCTATCATCCACCAATAGTAATATTTATCTATAAATAATGAAAATTTTTCTGCTGGCTTTTTCTTATAAGTACTTGCTATCTTTTGACTTTTGAATCCATGACAGTACGGTTTTGTGTTTTATATCACAGATCTATTTTGATACAGTGACTTTCCAATTCTTGAATTTGGATGTATGAATTATTTTTATGTTGAAAAATAATCTGTAGCTCTTTGTCAGTAACTAACCCTCAAAAATTGAATGCTACTGGCTCTTAATTAAGGATGATTAAGAATTTAAAATAAATGCAATCAAAAATAAATTTAGTACCTTGAATACCTCGTTAAGAAGTATTACTGTACTTTGAAATTAAACAAATGGAAGTTCCCTAATGAAATGCTCTTCTTTTAATGAGTTTCCATGAGTTATAATACATTTCTAAAGCTTCAAGAAATAGAATTCCTTGTGGGGGTGGGGGTGGGGTATTACTTGTGAAAAATAGGGTGTTAGTTTCCAAGTTAAATTTGACTCTTGTGAACGTAATACTTTTCTGCTATGACTCTATTTTGTACAGCATTGTAAATAGACACTTCAGTTCTTATTTGTGGGTTTTACTTTTTATTATTTTTTGAGACATGGCCTCAAACATCCCAGGCTGTCCTCAGAGTCACTGTGTAGTCTGCAGTGGATGACACTGAACTTCTAATCTCTCACCTCTACCACTAGAGTGCTAGGATTAACAGTTGTGTGCCCCTGCAGCCCAGTTGTACGGTGTTGGGGATTGAACCCAGGGCTCTTGTGAGTATGAGACAAGTACTCTATGAAGTGAGCTACATCTGTACTCAGTCCTAGTGGTGGGTTTTGGACCATAAGGAATTGGGAGATACAGACATGTCTAGCATGCATATACATGCATATGTGTTATTTGCTTTTCTAATATATGAAATGTGTGTGTGTGTCTGTGTGTGGTTTAGATATTTTCTGCTAGTCTTTATTATTCATTGACCTTTAGCCTTTCCTTTGTCTTTTGATTTTTTTTCACGGTGCGGGGGATGGTGGTTTGAGATTAGGTCTCATGTTGTGCAAACTGTTGTCACACTTCCTATTGAAGTGAGGATGATGTGGAACTCCTTATCCTCCTGCCTCTACCTTCACTGAAGTTACAAAGTATGCACCATCACACCTAGCAAGACACAATCTCATTTGCAGAAAACTAAGAATAGTTTGTAAACTAATTCATATAGACCACAAGGGCAAGAAAACTATGGTATATTGACCCTTGTAATTAAAAATGCTGTACATATAGTTACTAGGAATTAGAGTTCACATTCAAAATGGGTTTCCCAAGAACAGAGGATGCCCACTCCCATCCACTTTCCTTCAGGCCCATCTTGCTGGGACTATGTAGTATCAAAACCAAGTATATATAAAGACACTATTCTAACAAACAAGTAAATGGAAAGATAAAAGCAAAATACTCCAGCTGGAGGTGTAGCTCATTTGATAGAGTATTACCTGGTGTACAGGAACACCTAGGTTCATTTCACAGTAATAGCATAAATCAGGCATGGTGGCACACACCTGTGAGGTCCTAGCACTTGGGATATAGAGGTAGGAAGATAAGAGATTCCAGGTTCAAACCAGTCAGCCTGGACTAGTATCTAAAATTCGTCTTCTCCTGCTCTTCACTAAATGAGAAACTCAGATCATCATTCAAAGTATTGTTGCTTTTCCCTTTCATGCATCTGAAAAGATTATCACAGGATGGAAAATTTAAAGCATAAATTAGTGCCTAACTCAGAATAATATGAAACTCTTTTTAGCATCGGCAGCTGTTTAGTCGCTTGACTTGTTAGAGTATATCCTTTTCCCAGCTGAAATCAGACCTTCAAATCTATGCTTCATTATATAAAAATAGAGAATCTGATGCGCCTCATAGGATTTATGCTTTAGAATCAAGTGAACAGATTACTATGGAGTTCATGTTACAGGTAAAATAAATGTGATCCTCCACATTGAGTTCATTATGTGAAAAATAATTGTGCTAATATCTTTGCAAAGCTAACATTTTAGTGACATGCTTAAAATTTTGTTCATTGCATTATATTATTTTTTATACAGTAGACCTGTTTCTTAAGCATAGATCAGCTATTGTTAGGTATGGATATATATATAATTGTTAAAATGAACATTATAATAATGTTCCATATAATTCAGTAATTCATAATGCATTGTATATCCAAGCAAATATGAAAAAAGTCACTTTAGATCTGTATACTGATGAGGTTCAGAGGTCAAGTATGCTTTGTCTTTTCTGAACATAGTATGATGGATTATTCCAGGCCAAAGACTATATTTGGTTTTTTAAAAACTATTTCTTTTTGAGATTATAATTGCATCATTTCCCACCTTCTCTTTCCTCCCTTCAAACCCTCCCATATATCCCTCCTCCTTTTCTTTCAAATTTCTGGTCCCTTTTTTTCATTAATTTTTTTCATACATACATGTGTGTGCATGCACATATATGTGTGTATGCGTGTATGCATACATAAATACAACCTGCTTAGTCTGCATAATGTTTATTTTATGTTGGTTTTCAGGGCTAACATTTAGTATTGAATAACCAATTAGTGTACTCTTCTCTAGACTTTACCACCTAGACAGGAGACTATACTTGGCTTGCTTGCTTGCTTGATTGTGGTGTGGTACAACACAGTATACATGTGGAGGTCAGAGGTCAATTTTCAGGAGTGGGTTTTCTCTTTCCACCACATGGGTTCCAGGGATTAAACTCAGCTTTGGTGGCAAGTGCTTTTACATGCTGTGCTATCTCACACTCTGAAGACTCTCTATTTTTTAGTTTATCAGATAAATGGTGCCCAATTAAAAAGTATACAGCTTGTGCTTTCTTGATAGTTTCTGTTTATTTTTATGTATCCACATTGCCGTGTATCTGAAAAGTTCTTAGCAATGACTACTAAGCTTTTATTTATAATGCCTTACGACTACTCATATTTGGAAAACACACTGTTTTTGACCTGTACCCTACACAGATACCTTAGTGGTTTTCTTTTTATTCATTTGTGTGTGATCCCTCTTACTCCTCTGCTCTTCCTGAGGACCTGAGTTTGGTTCCCAGCACCCACATCAGATGGCTTACAAGCCTGTAATTCCAGCTCCAGGGACATCCGGCCCTTCTAGCCTCTGTGAGCCCCTGCATTCTTGTGTATCCACACACACACACACACACACACACACACACAGACAGACACACACACACACACATTAAAATAAATTGAAAAATATTAAAAGAAGAACCCAGTAATAGATACCACATATTAAGCACTGTCATATATTAGACACTCTGCAGATGGTTCTGTCTCCACAATTCTGTGCTTCTCCCCATTTTATAGATAAGGAATCAGTAATTAATGGACCATAGGAAGGCCATGATTACTTATCTGTGAAATGGTGAAACCAGACTTTGTTCTGCCTCCAGAAGTAGCTAACTTGAGAGGGAAAAGGAGTTTTGAAATGATAGGCTGTTTATGTGAGGGAGTACTGAGCTGAATGAATGGGCTATTGAAATTGGTGAGTCTGAAGGAAGCTAGGAGGGAAGGTCTTGAAAGATCGTATTCATCAGTAGTCTAAAAGTTATAGGAGGACCCAAGATGATGAGGATTGAGTGATTAGCAAATCTATGTATTGCAATGAGCTGTTTATTAAATAACCTCTAAGTGAAATGGGTCACAAAATGTTTTGTTGTTGTTGTTTTATTTTTTAGTAGATAGACAATCTAGAATGTTCCATTTTTCTCCTTTGAGTGTTGAAAAATTGAAATTGTGGTACTGGCAGCATACAGTTGATTAAATATTCACTTGTTGTGCTATCTAGTTTTATGTCAACTTGACACAAGCTGGAATCATCTGAGAGGAGGAACTCTCAATTAAGACAATTTCTCCATAAGATTGGGCTGTAGGCAAGCATGTAAGGCATTTTCTTGATTGATGATTAATATGTGATGACCCAGCTCACTATGTGAGATGCTGCCCCTGGGATGGTGGTCCTGGGTTCTATAAGAAAGCAGGCTGAACAAGCCTGGAGGAGCAAGCCAGTAAACAAGTAAACAGCTCCCCTCTATAGCCTCTGCATCCGCTCCTGCTCTGAGTTCTTCCCTCACTGCTTTTGATAATGAGCTGTTGGATGGAACTGTGAGTGAAATAAGCCCTTTCCTTCCTCAAGTTGCTTTTAGTCATAAAGTTTCATCACAGCAACAGTAACCCTAAGACACCAGTAACAAATACCTTTATTTCTCTCCACTAAGGAGACATTCTTAATTGTTTAACACTCAGGTGTTACAGTTTACCTTTTGTTATAAAGCTTTATTGTTGGTTTTTGAAATCTGCTTTTTTTTAAAGATAGGAGGTGTCCTCATAATGTAATCCAGGCTTTCTGGAAACTCACTATGAAGCCCAGGCTAGCCTTGATCCTCCTGCCTTAGCCACCTGAGTGCTGGAAATATGGGCTTGAGCGATCTTGCCTGACCAGACTTCATTGTAAACACTATACTTTTTCTTTTCTTTTCTTTTTTGTTTTTTGAGACAGTGTCTCACTCTGTAGCCCAGGATGCCCTGTAATTCATTCTGTAGCTTAAGTTGGCCTCAAAGATGTAGCAATCCTTCTACTTCATCTGAGTGCTAGGATTCAGGTATGAACCGTCACATATTGCAGAAGCATATATAGTGATTCCTTTTGCTTTTCTCCAAAACAAAACAATTTGTGACCTTTTTAAACATCAAACTGTATTAAGGCAATATTTGAGGAAAAGCCAATGACCAGTCTCTAATTCAACAGCTCTTTATAGTTTGGGGGTATATATATATATTTACTTTGGGCAAGTGGCTGCCATCTGAAACCATGCAGTATTTTTCACTAAAACAAAACTGAACTTGTTTCTTTAAACCACATTAAATAAAGCAAGTCTTTTTCATTAATTTTAGTTTTAAGCTTCATATATGAATTACAATTTTAAAACAAAGGTCAAAAAGATAAGACACTCAGGTAGAATAGAAATTTGTTATATTATTTTCTCCATCATTGCTTTCATCTTTATTTAAATAAGTATCAAAGTTCCTGCTTCTTGTGTGTAAAATTTTTATTAATTAAAATCACAAAGAAGCTTAGGGTTGTAATAAAGATTGTAGAAATCTGGAAATAATTTTTTGGTTTTTTCATTGTAATTAATTTTAAAGTATTTATTCTCTTAAATGATATTAATTTACTGCAAGCTATAGAGATTAATGGGACACCACTGGCTCCAGGTTAAGGTAAAGATAATAGGAATCATTAATAAAGAAAAAATATATTTTGTCCTCTTTTACAGTGGCACTCATATGGAACCATTATTTCATTTGGTTTCTGCTCTTGACCTGGTTCTTTTGTTGCTGATATAATTAATTTTCTGAAATACTGTAAAATTTTCATTAAGCTCTTACATCTTTGTAGTTATGTTTTGTATTTCATAATCTGCTCGTCTTTATTATTTACTTATGTTTTTTGAGACAATGTGATGTACTGGAACTCACTACGTAGTACAGAATGGCCTTGAACTTGTGACATTCTTTCTACTCTAGTTGCTGTTGTATGAGAATTACAGACATGAACCACTGTCTTAGTTAGGATTTTTATTACTGTGAAGAAACACCATAACCAAGACAATACTTATAAGGAAAACATTTAATTGGGATGACTAGCTTACAGTTTCAGAGGTTTAACCCAATATCATCATGATGGGGAACATGGTGGCGTGCAGGCAGACATGGTGCTGGAAGAGCTGAGAGGTCTACTCTTGCAGGGAACAGGAAGTTGCCTGACTGTCCAACTGAGTGAATCTTGAGAAAAGAGCCCCCAAAGCCTGCCCCACCCTTCCTCCAACAAGACTACACCTATTCCAACAAAGCTACACCTCCTAACGGTGCCACTCCCTTTGGGGGCCATTTTCTTTTAAACCACCACAGCCACCAAGCCCTTCTACTAATCTGTTGATAGGAAAAACTAACCATATTTCTATTGTTTGCCAACAAAAAGAATAATCAGTGGTGTGTTATTTTGCAGGCAGATCTGACTTCTTGTATTAAGGCCTGTACCAACATGCCTGGCCCTGACTCAGTTTCTAAAGCATCCTTCCTACCCTCCATTGAGGATTTATTCCCCAGGCTGCTTTTCCAATTAACCAAATTCAGATCATCAGGATCATGTTGGATCCCTTCTTCGGGACCAAGTCCAGCTTTTTTGTACTACCTCTCTTCTATATGCTTCATTCAGTTTTCTCATTTCTATCACTATTATTCTTTATTGAGCATTTATAGGTTGAGTTTTAAGTTGCCTTTTATGCAAATCATAACATAATTAATTCAAAGACAAGAACATTCTTTGTACATTTCCTTAAAATGAGTGATTTCAAGCTAAGTGGTGGTAGGGCATGCTTTTAATCCCAGCACTTGGGAGGCAGAGACAAGTAGATTTCTGTGAGTTTGAGGCCAGCCTGGTTTAAACAGTGGAAACTTGAGCCATGGGCCCTAGTCATTTCCTTTAACTTTAATGCCACCGTATTAGGATAGGTGAAAGAATTTGTCCAGAGGTTGTAGGTCTGGGGTTTGCAAACTACCACACTTGAGCCAAATCAAGCCTACAATCTATTTCATAAATAAATAGTGTTTTATTGGAACACAGCCTTACTCATTCATGTGCGCTATTTCTGTGGATGCTTTTGTGATACATTTAAAGAGCTGAGTAGTTAGTTGCAGTATATGACCCATGAAGCTCAAAATAGTTATCTCTGGCTTTTACAGAGGAATTTGCTTATTTCTGTTGTTAAGCAATAACATAGTGGCCTCAGTGAACCAACAATCTCAGTTTCTATCTGTTTCTTGGAGTCTAAGGAATTAATGTTAATAAGGTAGGGGATTTCCACAGAAAATTACTTTTCCTTTCATTTGGATTTGAGTAAATTCTTTAAATGGTGACATCGAAAGTTTTGTGTAGTTACCTCTTTCATATATTAATGTCAAACAGAGAAGTAGAATGTTCAGGAATTGGGCATACAGAAGCATACCCAAACTATTCATGCTTGTCCAATCAGTGGCTTGGAATAGCTGTTGTTCCGCCCAAAGATGAACAAAGCACAATGCACTCTCTTCTTGAGAACGATGAGCAGAGTCTTTGGTTTAAAAGAAGGGCAGGCATTCTCACAATGTGAAGAATAATATTCAAGAAAAACAATTGAATGTCTTTTTTGTGTAAGTCAAGTTGAAATAAATACATTAATAAGACAACAATAACTCTTGTTTAAAGTCTCTCACCCATGTATTGTTTAGCTGCTTTACCTCCTACATTAGAAAGAATTGTCTTTTATGTGGGGGAAACTGATTCTTAAATAGTTTAACTTCCTAAGTTCCATAGAAGTTGATTCTTGGTAGAACTGGTAGTTAAGGTACAGTTTTACCTCCCAATTAATATACAGTTCACATTACATAAATTTGTCATTTTCAAATGCACATTTCAGTGACATGTAATACATTCACAGTCTTTCAAGTTTCAAAGTATTTTATATCCCTAAAAGAAAACTCCATATTTATTAAGTGCAAGCTTTCCATTTCAACTCTTGTCCTGGCATTTGCATTTGGTTTTTGTGTTTATGGGTGTAGATATTCTGAATATTTGATATATGGGAAATTATATGTCATGTGACTTTTAAATTTGGTTTCCTTCGCTTAGCAAAATTTTTTGAGGTTTGTTCACATTGTACCATGTATCAGTGTTTCGTTCTATATTATTCCTGAATGACATTTTGTTGTATTGTTTGCATCTACCATGTTTTGTTTATGGACATTTAGTGGATGGATGTCTGGTCATTTCTTCCTGCTGGCTATTGTGAATAGTGTTGCTATGACCAGTCATGTGCAAGTATTAGAGGTCTTGTTTTCAGTTCTGTAGGGTGTATACCTAGGAGTGGAAAGAATATCATATGGAAATTCTATGTTTAACTTTTCTGAGGAACTGCCTAACTAGTTTCCATAGCAGCAGCACCACTCTATATTCCCACCAGCAATGTAGGCAGGCTACAGTTTTTCCACATCTTTATTTCCCTTTTTAAATATTACAGCCATCCCAGTGGATGTAAAGTAGTACTTCGTTGTTGTTTTGATTTACACCTGTGATTGGTTATGTTGAACATCTTTTTATGAACATTTTGACCATTTGTATACTGTCTTCTCTTTCAAAGATTTATGTTGATTTATTTACGTGTGTGTGGGGATGTATGATATAAATATGTGCATTGTTCATGCCTATAGATACACAAAAGCCTGGAGAAGGTGTATTAGGCATCCTCCTTAATTATTTTCTACCTATTTCTTTAAGGCAGGATCCCTTCCTGAACTTGGGTGCTTGTGTCTTAGCTAGGCTGGAAGCCAGCAAGCCTCAGTGATCCTCCCATTTCTGTCTCCCTAGAGCTGGAGTGTTACAGGACTTTTACAGGGATGCCTGTGTGTTACATGGTGGTAGGGATCTGAACTCTGATCCTAATGATTGTATGGCAAGTGTTCTTAACTACTAAGCCTCTGTCCAGCCACTTGCATATTTTATTTAGGGAATTGTCTATTCAGCTCTTTTTAAAGATAAGATCTCTGTAAGATCACTATGTAGCCCAGGCTGCCCTGGAATTTACAGAGATCTGTCTATAAAAGCCCATTTTTAAATTGATTCTTTTTGTTGCTTTTGTTGACTTTGAGTATAAGTTTCTCATCAGGTATGTGGTTTGCAAGTATTTTCTCTCATTCTGTAGGTGGCCTTTTTATATTCTTTTTATGCTTTTTAAAATTGTTTTAATTGATTTTATTGAGCTATACATTTTTCTCTGCTCCCCTCCTTTCTTCTCCCCTCTTCCATGGTCCCCATGCTCCCAGGAGATGTTGTCATATTCTTGTTGATGTCTTTGATGCACAAAATTTTTAATTTTGATGATATATTATTTACTTTTCCTTTAATAATCACATTAAAAAACCACTGAAATTCAAGGACGTGAAAGTTTAGATGTGTTTATATGTATTTAATAGAATACTAGTATAATTTTAGCTTTTATATTTATTGGGTCCTTGACCTATTTTGAGTTAATATTTGTATAATTTTCCTATAGTCTAATATAGAGGTCAACCTTATTTTCATTTTTAATGGATTAGTTAATTTAATGTACATGTGTCTGCACCACATGCATGCAGTCTGCACAGAGGCCAAAAGGGGGCATTGGAGCCCCTGGAATGGGAAATCTAGATGGTTGTGAGTCATCATGTGGTTGTTGGGAACTCAACCCTGAACTTCTAGAAGAGCTGCTAGTACTCTTAACTACTGAGCTGTCCCTCTAAGCCCTGTTTTTGTTTAGACTGGATCTCACTGTGCAACCCTGGCTATCCTAGAACTCACTATGTAGACCAGACTGCCTTGGAAATTACAGAGATCTGTCAGCCACTGCCTCCCTAGTGCTGTGATTAAAAGTATGCACCACCATGCCCGACTACACCTTACTTCTTGAGACATCGTCTCTTCCTGAACTTGGTGTTCATCAGTTGACTAGACTGGCCAGCCAGCAAGCTTCAAGGATAGCCTTATTTCCCCATGTACATGTTTACATGGACTAATGTTAATCAGTTGTGCAGCTATGCTTGGCTTTATGTGGGTGTTGAAGATCTGACATAGGACTGTCTTTATGCTTCCAAGGCCAGACACTTTATTCCCAGGCCAAAATCCCCAACCCCTGTTTTTTTTCTTTTAGATTGGGTCTCAAATAGTTAAGGTTGCCTTCCAACTCAGCTTTGACTAAGGATGACTTCAAACATCTGATCTCCCTGCTTCCACATCCTACATGCTGGGATTACAGTCATGAGCCACCATATCTGGCTCTTATTTTTGTTCTTTTACATGTAACTATCCAGTTGTCCTAGTACCTTTTGTTGAGCAGTTCTTTCTTCCTCTGACTCGTATTGGCACCTTTGCTGAAAATCACTTGGCCGTAGGTATGTGTGCATAGGGGTGGGGAGGTGGTTAGGTACACTTCATTTTGTCCATTGGGCATTGTGCCTGTCTTCATGCCAATACCAAATTTTCTTGATTATTACAACTGTGTAATAAAATTTGAAATGAGAAAATCTGAGTCTTCCAATTATTTTCATTTTAATGTTCTTTTTGTGCATTGAAGCCTCTTGTGCTGCCATATTGATTTTAAGATCAGCTTTTCCATTCCTGGAGGTGGGGAAGCCATTGGAATTTTGATAGGGGTTGCATAGAATCTCAAATTTATCCCCAAGTATTTCATCTATTTATTTATTCATTGTCATGATTTTGTAACTAAACTTTATCTCTTAATTTCCATTTAAAATTGTTAGTAGTATATAGCAATACTCCTGTTTATTTTTAATTGTGATGAAAGTTGTATAACAGAATTTAGCATTTTAAGTTGAGTGTTACAGTTCAGTGATAATAACTGCATTCTCAGTGATGTAAAAACAGCCCTATTGTCTGTTTTCAATCTTCTTTCATTAGCCTAAATAGAAGCTTGGAATTAATTCAGCACTATCTCCTATATTTTCCTTACTGCACCCTAATACTTATTAACTTCAAGCTTCTTTAACTTTCCTGTGGCTTTTGTCTATTATAGATATTTTGTATTTCTGGAATAGTGCAATATTTGTCATTTTTTATAAAATCTGGCTTCTTCCATTAAATATTTTTGAGGCTCATCCATGTTGTACATATGAGAACTTTGTTCTTGTAATATTCCATTGTATTATATATATGTACATATTGTGCATGTATCATATATATGATACATATATTGTATATCTATCATGTATGCCTCACATTTTCCAATCCATTAATATGCTGATGGACACTTAAGTTGTTTCCATCTTTGGCTGTTATGAACACTGCTTCACAAACAAGGATCCAAGTACTTGTTCTCAGTACTTTGGGATGTATACCTAGTAACAGAATTCCTTGGTCATATGGTAACTACATGTTTAGCAGTTTGAGGCTTGCTATTTTTTTTGTGTTTTGGTCTTATTTTCTACAACTTTGCTAACTTTATTGGCTCTAATAGATTTTTGTTTTGTTTTTGTTGATTCTTTAGGATGTCATCTGTGAAAATGGATAGTTTTCCTTATTAATTTCCAAGTTGGATGTCTTTATTTATTTGTCTGGCCTAATTGATCTAGCTAGAACTTCAAGTATAAAGTTGTGACAGTGACCACAACAGGTGGTCTTGTCTTGTACCTGGTGTTTAAAGAAAGGTTTTTAGTTACCATTAGCTTTCCAGTGCATGGTTAGCTACAATGTTCAAAAATAATCTTAAGCAGGCATGGTGGTAAATGCGTTCAATTCACTCAAGGGCCAGCTACTCTGGAGGCCAAGGTGAAAGAATCTTTTGAGTTTCAGACCAGCCTTGGCAACACAGCAAGATCCTTCTCAAAAAACAACAAAACAAAAGCAAAAAACCCAGAGCCTTTTATCAGCAGATGGAAGAAGTTGCTTTCTGCATTCTGTTTCTCTTCTCTTTGTGAGCTATAGTGAGAGGTGGAGAGGTGAAAGCACAGCTTTTCCCATTGTCATAAGTGTTTGAGTAGTTGTAGAGGGTTAGGAAAGTTGATTTCTCCCCCTCCTTTCTTTCTTAGAATTCTTATTTCTTTTTGAGGTATAGTGTCTTACTGTGTATCACCAGCTGGCCTCAGACTCAGAGATCCATCTGCTTACCTTTTCCTCTTGAGTGCTGGCATTAAAAGCACAGTTTTTGAGTTCTTAATGCATTGATCACAGTCTTGTTTTTGTTTGACATAGTGTCTCACTATGTAACTTTAGTTGGCCTTAAACTAGTGGTCCTTCTTAGTGCCAGGATTACAGGCTTGGACTATAATGCCCAGGTTATTCGTAGTTATTTTAAATTCCTTATGTAATAATTCTCAAGTCTCAAGGCTTATCTTCATCTGATTCTGATACTTCTTTATCTAATCAGATAGGTTTTCTCACCCTTTTGCATGCCTTGTGTTCTGTGTGCGTTCACTGGAGATGGTATATTGGGTGATACAAACTGAAATAAATAGGCCTTTAGTAAAGGGTTTATTTTCCTCGGTCAGGAACTGAGCCATTAAATTTTTTCCATTCATTCATTCATTTGTTTGTTCATCCATCCATTCATTCTTTCAGTTTATATGTGTGCATGCATGCAAGTATGTGGCTGGACACGTGGAGGTCATAGGACAGTTTGCAGGGATTGAACTTCCATTCAAACATGTGAGTTTTGGGAATGGGACTCAGGTTCTTAGGGTTTGCACCATGGAACTCAGGTCCTTAGGGTTGGCAGCATGGAACTTGTGTCCTTAGGGTTGACACCATGGAACTCAGGTCCTTAGGGTTGGCAGCATGGAACTCGGGTCCTTAGGGTTGGCAGCATGGAACTTGTGTCCTTAGGGTTGACACCATGGAACTCAGGTCCTTAGGGTTGGCAGCATGGAACTCGGGTCCGTAGGGTTGGCAGCAAGCACCCTACCTGCTGAGCCTTGTCAATTCACTAGCCCCATTTCTAATGGTAGAAGTTTAGTTGCTGCTCCCTTCAGTTTTCTCTAGAGCAGTGATTCTCAACCTTCCTAGCTGTGACCCTTTAATACAGTTCCTCATGATTGGTGACCCCCAACCACTAAGTGATTTTCGTTGCTACTTCATAACTATAATTTTCCTACTGTTAGGAATTGTAATATAAATATCTGATATGCAGAATAGCTGATATGCGATGCCTGAAGGGGTTGTGATCCACAGGTTGAGAACCACTGCTCTAGTTCCTTTTGTTTGTTTTTTTCAACCCTTTGGCTCTTTATTTTTCCTAAGCACTTTAAATAGAGACTGTCTTGCTTGCACCACTTTTTAGTGATGATCCATTGTTCTGTGTTAGAAAGTGGTTGAAATGTTGGGAAAGAATAAGATGGAGAAAGTGCTTTGTAATATAGGGCTTCAGTTGGGTACAAGTCCTTGGCTGTATCCTTTACAAATATGGCTAGGGCTGCTGCTGCTTTTTTTCCCCGTGTGTTAGGTGAAATAGAAGGAACACTTGGACTAGAGCTAGTTAATTCCCCTTCTTCCAGGATATATGTTTCTAATATTTTGTTTGGAGTGTTAGCCTTTGTTACTGAAGAACATTCTGAACTTATTTGAACTGGACTAAATGGTACAGACTTGTAACCCTAGCTGTTTGAGAGGCTGAGACAGGAGATTCCGAGTACATGTGTACATGTTGGCCTAGGCAACGAGAGTGAATTTACTTGAAAACTGTTCCCTTTTTCCAGTGTACATTTCAAAAATGCTTACATTCTCCTTCCCCAAAGAAGAGGGGTTTTTTGTTGTTGTTGTTTTCTTTTTGTTTTGTTTTGTTTTTGAGACAGGGTCTCTGTATAGCTCTGGCTGTTCTGGAACTCCTAAGATGGCCTCAAACTGTTTCTGTTTCTCAAAGGCTGGCATTAAAAGCAGGCGCCACCATGCCTAGCAAGGAAGAAATTCTTATTGGCTCTTACTTCTGGGGAGATTTCAGAATGGTTACTTTTCCTCTCCTCCAGAGGGGAGGAGATTTCAGAGTGAGAACCTGGTGAGATTCCTGGAGGCAAAGCTGCGGAGTGGGAGGGTCTCTTTCCCTGGGGGCTCTCACTCCACAAGCTTGTTGCACTCAGCGTTTGTCAGATTTATTTTCTTTACTAATATTTTACCCTAGTGCCTTCCACCTTGGGTAAGTATCTTGGGTATGATTGTGTGTATCTGCCAATCTAGATAGAGGGGGCTGTCTTGCCCTGTGTCCTCAGTTCTTTGGTGGGTTGGAGAAAACTTGGCAATTTTAAATCCGTTAGGGCTTTCTTGCTGTAATGACAGGAATGATGATATAGTTAAGCCCGCGTGTGTTGAGCTGAAACTGGAAGTCCCACGTTTTATATTTTAAAATTAGAAAGATCTTGTCCAGTTTAAAAATAATGTTCTGCAAGAGGGTTTTAAACTTTCCTGTGAAGCATTTGCTTAGCTAAGATGACTCATTCTCAGTTATTTTCATCCTTTTGAATCTTAGATCTCTATTTTCATATGTTTAGTAAGAACTTTTTCAGAACAAAATATCTGAAAAGCTTAAAACTTCATATAGTTCTTGAAATTGCTAAGAACTGTACCCTGAGTTAGTTAAAAATATTATGACTCTTGTTTGCCCCCAGCATTGTTTTTTGATTTGTCAGCTACCTTTTATAGACTAGACTAAAGTAGTTCTGGGGATTTTTCTTTACTATTTCACCCTATGTATTTTGCAAAAGGAGCTCAATTTCTAAGGCACCTTCAAATCTCTAGCGACTAAGCCCTGTTTAAATGTGACAAATGATTGAGAAGAAATATGGAAGTCTTATACTGCCAATGACTTGTTTTCAATTAGCCTTGAGGAATGAACTAATTATAAACTCTAGATCTTGGTGACTTTCGCTTAATAGGACTACTTTTATAATCTGTGCGACAGAGGAAAGTTCATCTAAAATGTGTTATTTATCCAGCTGAGAAAGTACTTGGTGTACTTTGAAGCCTTATAATTTGATAACTCGCTAACAATTTTAATTTGGGAAAGCTTCAGTTCTTATTATTGAATAACAGTTGCAACCAGTCTCAGGTGATTGACACACTATAAATTTCGTTAACCCTTCCCTTTCTCTGGGGTTCATTTTAAATTTTTTTTCACAGTACAGAAAGTACTCTGCAGAATGGCCATTAAAACAAACAAATTAGTTGTATGGCTTAGCTTCTAAAATTGATTATTAATTGGCAAAGTCTCACTGTGCTTGTGTTAAGAATTTTTTCCTGTTTTATTATACTCATTTGCTTACAATGACTGTGTTCGGGGAAGAATGCTTTTTCGAAGGAGGTGGATTAAAATGTTAAGTATGATTTTAACGCAGCAGATGAAAAATTACTTTGTAAATGATTTGCTGCATTGAACGTATTAATTAAAAATGATAGTTGTTTGTTAGTTATGTAGAAATTATCTGTGGCCCATCCATGGTAAGATCATTGCTATTCTCTGAATTGGAGGCAGAAAGCACCTCACTCTGCTTTTGCTTTGAGGACTTTTTCATGAGGAAACAGGGCCTCTAGCGAAGGAATGGAGGAAGACTAGCAAGTCTTCAGAACCACTTGGCTCATATTTTGTATCATACCTGCTTCCACTCATGCTCAGTAGGCTAGGGGATGGCATCATTGTTCCTTCTGAAAAGGTTTTCACCTTAAGTTCTTCATATAGCATAATCATGTCCTCCTAACTGCTAGTCCATCTCACCAGGCCCCCATCATTCTTGATAGCCTCTTCATAGTTTGTTTCCACCAGAACTCACTTGCTATCTATTAGCACAGAGCTCCCATGCTTTTCCTGATCTCTGTGTCCCTTGCTCCAATCCTGCCCTGCCTGTCCTGCCAGCCCTCCCACTCACCCCGCAAGCCTCGGACAACCATTTGTAATTTCTCCCACGGCCTTAGTCTCGTGCTAGTTTCACAGTGTAATCTTTGTTCCAGCATCCAGGCTTTTCTGCCGCTAGGTGGGGTCTGATGTAACTCTTCTGTGACTCTCGCTCATCCCTTACGCTGCCCACTTCCTCAACAGCTACCTCAACTTGCTGCCTTTCAATTCTTTGAATATAGCAAGTTCTTTCCTTTTTGAATCTCTGTTGCTTCTTTCACATCTGGCAATAATTTTCTTACTTCTTGTCCGACTATCTCTAATATGGAGCTTCCCTACCTCATTCTCTGTCAGTGTGTCCTGGTTGTTTTCTTCTCAGCATCTATTTAAATTTGCAACTGTTGTATATTCACTTGCTCACTGAGACTTCCTTTGATTAAAAGATATCACACACACACACACACACACACACGCACACACCTGTTTCTGAAATTAAGGTACAAGCCATATCTTACACTGGATTTCTTGATTCCTTTTGGAATTGTGAAATGACTTACCTTACAAATTATATTATGTATTTAATAAAATGTTATACTTTTTGAGCCAAGTTCTCACTCTGTAGCTCAGGATAGCTCAGTGGGTATCCCAGGGTGATCTGGAATTCACTAGGTAGCAAAGGTAGGCCTAGAACTCTGATGCTTCCACTTCAGTATCCTGAGGGCTGGAGATTACTGGCATGTACCAGCAAAGCACCATATTGGAAATTAGCGATTTTCCCCAGTTGATTGGACATTCCACAAGTATATTCTGTTTAACTCACCAGTAAGAGCCCGTGCCTGTTACAGTACATTTCACCTAGTAGACACTGAATAAATAATGGATGAATGAAGATCATTGTCTCTCTTTGGGAAATGTTGGCCCAACTTCTGAAGCTGCATCAATCAGTGTATGAGTATGAATTGTTAATATGCTAAAGAGTTGACTCATTATTTTGGGAGATTGTTTTATACTGAAATGAAGAAGACCTTTAAATTTATCTGTTTTCCCATTTATGTAACTTGTTTCATTATAGATACACATATGTTCTGGTGTAGGAACACTTGCCATTTATAAAAATGAACTCACATAAGCTTTTGCCTGTTGTCAGCAATTTTCTTTTATTAGGAGATGGCGTGAGGAAGGGGCCAAACAGTGGTAGGCTTTTGAACTTGAGGCAGGTGTGACTCTTGCACTTACTTTTTCATTTACTTCATCCTCCAAGGCGTGCAATCACTTGGTGTGCCTGCTTCCCTTTTAAGTGCAAGAGCGGCGAAAGGGCAACATGGGTGACTGGAGTGCCTTAGACCAGCTCCTAGAAAAGGTTGAGCCCTACTCCACAGCTGGAGGAAAAGTATGGCTCAAGGTCCTTTTCATTTTCCACATCCTGCTCCTGGGGACTGCCATTGAGTCAACCTGGAGTGATGAGCAGCGTAAGTTCCGTTGCAACACTCAGCAGCCTGGCTGTGAAAATGTCTGCTACCACAAAGCTTTCCCCATCTCTCACGTGCGCCTCTGGGTCCTACAGATCATATTCGTGTCTGTGCCTACACTCTTATACCTGGCACATGTGTTCTATGAGATTCGGCAGAAAGAGAAACTGAAGAAACAAGAGAAGGAGCTTGGAGTTGTTCATGTTAATGGTGCCTGCGTGGATCCGCACTTGCAGAAAACTGAAGTAAAGAAGTTCGAGTGGGGCAGTGAAGAACACGCGAAGGTAGAAAGGAAAGGCTGGTTGCTGCTAACCTACATTCTCAGTATCTTCTTCAAGTCTGTCTTTGAGGTGGCCTTCCTGCTGGTCCAGTGGTACATTTATGGATTTACCCTGAGGGCAGTTTACATTTGTGAACAACCTTCTTGCCCACATCAGGTGGACTGCTTCATCTCTCACCCCACAGAAAAAAGCATCTTCATCCTCTTCATGCTGGTGGTGTCCCTGGTGTCTTTAGTCTTGAATATCATTGAGCTGTCCTATGTCATATTTAGGTCATTAAGAATTATGTGAGAAAGGAAGATGAGGTTTACAATAGTATAGCTGATCTCCAGAGCCTTTACCATGTCTCCTCACCAAATGTCCTCACTACCGTGTTTCCTGAGGATCAGGTGGTTCCTGCGGAACATTCTTCCGTCTGTATTTAAAGTGGGCAAAACCATGTCGGTTCCAGTGCATAACAGAGTCAGAGCGGGGAGGGAAGGCAGAAAGTATCCTTTCTGGCCTGCACTCAGCCCTTTCTTCACCCTGATGATAAGCAGGATTCCCCAAAGGTTTGGGTGGAGAGAAAAGCAAATGAAAGCTCCTGAACACGAGTGTTGTAGAGTAGCAGCCATCCACTAGTAGTAGCGGTCGTGACAACAGCTGCCTGATAGCTTAAATACTGCGGTTTGTGCTTGAAAGCGCTGTGATTCTGCTTGGTTGCTAAAGAGAATCAAAGTGTGGTAGAAAGTGTACCCATGCTTCAGTACAGATAATGTTCAATGGCCTCATTGGTGAGAACTAGCAAGCAGAAAGATATTAGACCACAAGAGTCTAGGATAAGAAGTAGAAGAGACTTGTAACCAAGACATGACTCTGGAGGCTTATTCATCTGGCTCATTGGTAGATGGTTTGTCTAGTATGTGTACGACCTCAAGTAGCATAAGAATAAAAAGATAGTAACTTGAACAAATGGACTAAAATAAAATGGTTGACTCAAAGAACTTTTAGTCCAACTATAACTTGTATTAGGCAATATATAAGGACGTTTTCTCTTCCATATTACCCTAGAATGGTTCTATGTGGGGGGAAGAGTGATTTTATTATTTATCCATAGACTCAGAGACAGTATAAATTCCCAAACCTGCATTTTAAAATAATACAAACATGCCATTGAAAGTTGAGCCTTTCTCTTGGATTTTATTGTTTGGGCCCATACTATGTTTATACTGTTTAATTCCTAACATAAAAGTAAATTATGTTTTCCTTTAAAATGCATCCCGCAATTTATAATATGTCATAGTTCTGTTAATTGTGATGAGTTTTCTTTTTCTCTTATATACTATAGCAGCAATCCTATCGCTGATGCAAACAATTTATTTTTCTTTTCCAAGATAGAGTCAGAGCCCTTAAAGAAACAGTTGTACTGAAAACAGTAATTGTGAACACAACAAACTTAAAGAAATGCTTAGAAGTGAATTATGAAATGTGCCTACATGAATTTGGCAATAGTAGGCATTCTTGGCTTTGTTTTACATAATACATATTAATTCAGATGTTACCTTCTGCCGTGAGTTTGGCAGTCTCTTGTGATTACTGGCATTTTTCATGTTCATATTAAGATTTTATTTGGAAAGAAGGAGAGGGTGAGCGAGATTTGTAAAATACCTGTGTAGTTGATTTGAAACATAAACAAAATGCTACTCATTTCTTCTTATGCCTTTTGAAACATTCCACAGATTGAAAAATACTGAGCTGCAGACTTTTGTTTTTCCATGACAGCTACACACACAATTTTTATCAAGAAATATTAATTTGCTTACCATTTGATGTTAAACTACTGTCATGTTCAGCTTTGTTTCATGCAATGCAGGCCTATCATATCTTATTCTAGAGAATTCTTCATTCAATAAAGTAGTAAGCAAGCGGTCCATGCGTATTCCTTCTCTGATAACTTCATTGGTGCATCTTCATTTAAGCACACTAAGCTGGTTATGGTGGCTCATGGAGGCCAAGACAATTGCAGTGGACTACAATGTGAGACACTCCCTTCCTCCTGCCCATGAAGCACAATCCAGTGCAATCACAGTTTTTGAAATTCAGGTGGGGTGACTCTGCGACATGAGTCTAGAATCAGCATCCTTCATTTCATGTACTAGAATCATGGCTAGATCCATGACCTCCAGACATGCAAAAAGAATGTAGTTGGGTTTTTTTCCCTTCCCCTTTAAGGGATGTACTCAGGGTTTTTTAGAAGTGGCTTGTGAAGATTAATCAGTTATTTAGTAAGGGGGCACTTTTGGATACTGCAGAATTTCTGAAGCCTTGGAATCAGATTGGACACTGCCACTGTCACTCCCTATTCCTGTTTCATTCATTTTCACATGTAGCTTGCTTGTTTTCTTCACACTTTTGACCCTGAGATAATTGCAGATTCAACCGTGATTGTAAGAAATAACAGATTCTGTATATCCTTATATTCAATAGTAACTTTTTTGAGTCAGGGTCTCTCTGCGTAGCCCTGTTTGGTTTGGGATTTACCTTTAAGCACCTTGCTAAGTAGATAAGACTGGCCTTGAACTCACAGAGATCCACCTGACTTTGCCTCCACAGTGTTGGGAATAAAAGTGTATTTCCACATCTGGCCAAATAAGTATTTTTTAAGAAAGTCATAGACCCAGGTGTCATATATTCCAATCTGGTTTTTAAGCTGTGGTGCTTTACTATGAAGCTGAAGATGACCTTGAACTTCTGATCCTCATGCCTTTACCTCCTTAGTGCTGGAATTACAAGAGTGTGCCCCCATGCCTGGTTTATATAGGGCTGCAGATTGGGCCCATGTCTTTGTGTATGCCAAGCAAGCACTCTGTCACTGAGCTATACCCCCAACTTTTATTGCTTACTTTTTGCCTGTTTGTGTTTTTAAAACAGGATCTCTTATAACCCATGCTGGTCTTGAGCCCAATATGTAGCCAAGGGTGAATTTGAATTTCTGATTTTTATTTCTGCTTCTACCTCCCATCTACTAGAATTACAATGCACACCATTATACCTCTTAACTTTTGAGTCATAATTTCATAGCTAGAAAGTTGACATTGACATAATCCATTAACCTTCAGTTTCACCAATTTTATATACACTCATTGTGTTTAGTTATATATCACTTTATAATTTGTATAGAGTACTGTGTCCACTATAGTCAAAATACACAGTAGTTTTAGCAGTGTTACCTCTTTATAGTCCTAGCCACATCTTTTCCTTATCCCTGGCTCTAGGTAACTCCTAATCTTTACTTAACCTGTATAGTTTTGTAATTTCAAGGATGCTATTCAAACAAATTATATAGGCCATAACACATTTTAAGCTGGGTTTTTTTTTTTGGCATTTTGCTGTTCTTTGTACTATCTGTGGTATGTATGTATATAGGTGTGCCTGCCTGAGCAAGCACATGTGAAGGCCAGAGACTGATACCAGCTGGGGAACCTGGGAGGAATGAGGCTATCCTTTCTGGGGCAGAACTAGAAGTGTGTATGAGTATGTGTGCATACAAGTGTGTCTGTGTGTGTCTGTGACTGTGTGTTATAATAAAGATCCCCAAATAAAGTCTATAAGCAACACTTTAAAAATTATTTTTGAAACAGGGTCTTGCTGTAAAACTGTGAGACTCAGGCTTGCCTTGAATGTACTGTGTAGCACAGAGTGCCTTCAAACTCATAATCTTTTTGCTCCAGCCTCCCAAGTGCTGGAGTTGCAGGTCTATACTAGCATATCTGCAATAAAATAAGCAATATTTTATATGATAATACTAGTTAATTCTTCAGACTTTTATTAGCCAACTGCAGTGGACCCTTGATTATCGATAGTCCTTGCTTCGAAATAGCTTGTAGTTTTGTGGAGTTCAGAGACCTGTGAAATAAATTAATTTCTTCCTTGACCTTGTGAATAACTGTCATTTCCTTCTTTTTGGTTTTTGGGTCGTTCTGGTGCTTGAAGTCATGCAGAATTGATTGATTGCTTATGACAAGGTCTTGCTTGTGTCCTGAGCTGTTACTAAACTCTCAGTCTGCCTTCTCATTTTCCCAAGTGCTAGTATTGCAGGTATGCAATGCCACACTCCACTTACAATTCTTTAGTTTCAAAATAAAATTAAGTTTGCACTCCCTGGCTTATGATGTTGTTGAAGCCCTTCCCCTTCTTATTAGCTGGCTGAGTGTTAGACACACGCTAAGGAGGCTTGTGCTTAGTGACTTGTAGTTATCTTGGTCATCATTATGTTTTACTTGGGTTCCCATTAAGCCCTTTGCTGACAGCTGCTGTCTAGCAAACACAGCGTCCCTAGCTTCAGCTTCTCGGGCCATGTGCTTAGAGATCGGATGACAAAAGTACCTCCAGTCAGTAGTCCTTGAGCCCTGCTGTGGCATGCAGGTTTGACTTGCAAGTGTTATAGTCCAATGGCCTGCCCAGTCCTGGGGCAGCTCTTGACTCTGTTGGATGGGGATGTTCAGTTCCACTACTGTAGTGAGACTCAGCTTACTAATAACAGCAAGGACTGGCAGTCTCCATAAGGCAAAAGAGGAGCTAGACCTTAGACATAGCCCCAGGTCCTCTGCACTCACTTGAGAACCTACTTCTTGTGTTTGGGAATGGCTACAAGCAGAGCATCTTAACTTAGGTCAACGCTGAACTTTTTTTGTCTTTTCATTGAATCCTAATAGTGCTCCCAGGAATATGAGCTGTCATTAGATGCTGTTTTCTTTCTTTTTGGTGGCGGGGGGAGGGGAGAGGTATGTTGTTTTGTTTTTCAAAACAAGGTTTCTTTATGTAGACTTGGCTGTCCTGGAACTAACTGTGTAGACTAGACTGGCCTCAAACTCACAGAGATCCGCTTGTCTCTGCCTCCTGACTGCTGAGATTAATGGTGTGCGGCACCACCGCCAGCTTAGACCCAGTTTTCTTTCTTTTTTAACTTGTTTTTTTTAATTAAATTTTTAAATTTATTTTACATACCAACCACAGTTTCCCCTCCCTCCTCTCCTCTTGTTTCCTCCCCCCACCTCCTTTCTCTTCCCCCCATCCACTCCTCAGAAAGGGTAAGGTCTCCCATGGGAGTCAACAAAGCCTAGCATATCAAATTGAGGCAGGACCAAGCTCCTCCCGCTGAAACAAGGCTGAGCAAGGTATTCCACCATAGGGAATAGGTTTTAATAAAAAGCCAGCTCATGCACTAAGGACAGATCCTGGTCCCACTGCTAGAGGCCCCACAAATGTCATCCACATGCAGAGGGCCTAGTTCAGTCATAGCTGTTGGTATAGAGTCTGTGAGCTCCCATGAACTCAGGTCAGTTGTCTCTGTGGATTTCCCCATCATGATCTTGACCGCCGCCCCCCCCTCATATAATCCTTCCTCCTTCTCTTCAACTGGACACCTGCAGCTTGGCCACTGCTTGACCTTGGATCTCTGCTTCTACCAGTTACTGGATAAAGGTCAATTAGGGTAGTCACCAATCTGATTCTAGAAGAAGGCCAGTTCAGACACCCTCTCCACTGTTGCTAGGAGTCTTAGTTGTAGTCATCCTTGTGGGTTCCTGGGAGTTTCCCTGGCACCAGGTTTCTCCCTAACCCCATAATGGCCCCCTCTATCAAGATGTCTCTTTCATTGCTCTCCCTCTCAGTCTCTCCCCCAACTCGACCATCCTGATCCCTCATGTTCCCACTCCCCATCCTTCCTCTCTACCCTCCTCCCCCAGTTTACTCAGGAGATCTAATCTATTTCCCCTTCCCAGAGCCATCCACGCTTCCCTCTTAGGGTCCTCCTTGTTACCTAGTTTCTCTAGGGCTGTGGATTTTAGACTGGTTGTCCTTTGCTTTACTTCTAATATCTACTTATGAATGAATACATACTGTGTTTGTCTCTCAAGATCTGTTACCTCACTCAGGACGATTTTATCTAGTTTCTTCCATTCGCCCGCAAATTTCACGATGCCATTGTTTTTTTTTCCCATTGAGTAATACTCCATTGTGTAAATGTGCCACATTTTCTTCACCCATTCTTTGGTTGAGGGGCATCTAGGTTGTTTCCAGGTTCTGGCTATCATGAATAATGCTGCTATGAGCATAGCTGAGCAAGTGTCCTTGTGGTATGATTGTGTATCCTTTGGGTATATGCCCAAGAGTGATATTGCTGGGTCTTGAGGTAGATTGGTTCCCAATTTTCTGAGAAACTGCCATACTGATTTCCAAAGTGGCTGTACAAGTTTGCATGCCCACCAACAGTAGAGAAGTGTTCCCCTTTCTCTACATCCTCTCCAGCATAAGCTGTCATCAGTGTTTTTGATTTTAGGCATTCTGACAGGTGTAAGATGGTATCTCAGAGTCATTTTGATTTGCATTTCCCTGATGACTAAGGATGTTCAGCAATTCCTTAAATGTCTTTTAGCCATTTGAGATTCTTCTGTTGAGAAGTCTCTGTTTAGATGTATACCCCATTTTTAATTTGATTATTTGATATTTTGATGTCTAGTTTCTTGAGTTCCTTATATATTTTGGAGATCAGTCCTCTGTCAGATGTGGGGTTGGTGAAGATCTTTTCCCATTCTGTAGGCTGCCATTTTGTCTTATTTAGCATGTCCTTTGCCTTACAGAAGCTTTTCAGTTTCAGGAGTTCCCATTTGTTAATTGTTTCTCTCAGTGTCTGTGTTACTAGTGTTATATTTAGGAAGTGGTCCCCTCTGCCAATACCTTCAAGGCTGCTTTCCACTTTCTCTTCTGTCATGTTCAGTGTAACTGGATTTATGTTGAGGTCTTTGATCCTCTTGGACTTGATTTTGTGCATGGGGACAGATATGGATCTATTTGCATTCTTCTACATGTTGACATCCAGTTATGACAGCACCATTTGTTGAATATGCTTTCTATTTTCCATTGTATACTTTTGGTTTCTTTGCCAAAAATTAGGTGTTCATTAAGTGTGTGGATTTATGTAAGGGTCTTTGATTCTATTCCATTGATCAATGGGCCTGTTTTTATGCAAATACCAACCTGTTTTTATTACTATGGCTTTATAGTAGCACTTGAATCACAATCAGGGGTGGTGATGCCTCCAGAAGTTCCTTTATTGTACAGAATTGTTTTAGATATCGTGAGACCCACTTCTCTTGACAAGGTACCCAGAGGTGAGTAATGCCCCTCAGGCCACATTCAGTTGGGTAGAATGTGCTAGAGTCAGGATTTAAACTCCTGCAGCCTAGTTCTCAAACTGAAGTTCTCATCCTCTTTTGGAGGTGTGAAGGCCATTGAGTTTTATGTCACCGTTTCCATTTGCTTGAAATCAGGAGTGATAGGTATGTGTGAAATAAGATGCCATACAGTTCAATATTCCTAAAGAATGTTGCCAATGAGAAAGATTAGGTTTGTTTTTCCTCAGCCTCTCAGGAAACCTTGTAGATAGACTTGGCAACATTAGTGTGAGAAAGGACCTGGGGCATAGCCTACATTTTCAACTGTTTGCAATATAGCCCTTTATAAGGAGAGTTTTCTTTTTGGTTTGTTTTGTGAGTAGGAAACAAAATTTTGTTAGAAATCTGAAGCAGATATTTTTCATATTCGTATGGCTTCATTGACCATGCAACTTTAAACAAGGTAACATTTGGTCTTGCCTTTTTATTTTGGTTTTTCAAGATAGGGATTTTCTGTAGCTTTGGAGCCTGTCCTGGAACTAGCTCTTGTAGACCAGGCTGGCCTCAAACTCACAGAGATCCACCTGCCTCTGCCTCCCAAGTGCTGGGATTAAAGGCATGTGCCACCACCGCCCGGCTTTTTCAATGTTTTTAGTTAAAATTAAAATTTCTTTTCTCATTTCCTTGTCCAAGTTGTCCTTTGTCTCATTTCTTCATGATTACTGAAAATTTCATCAGCGGTACTTAAAACATACTAGCCAATCACAGTGGCTCATACCTGTTGCCCCAACACATGGGAGGCTGAGGTAGGATGATTGCAACAAAGTGGGGGCTAGCCTGAACTACAAAGTAGGCCTTTGTCTCATAAAAAGCAAAATAATATAACAACAAAACTGGCATATCCAACTGGTTCATCTCATCCTTTTGGAGGGCCTTTCTGCTAGCCTTCCTGGTACAGAGTTAAAATGAGGCCCCTGTTCTCACAAATGTTAATTGTTGCCTAGCCACATGGTCAGCCATAGCAAAGTTCTTTGCCGGAAGTGTAGATAGAACGCTGGAAATCATGAAAAGAGAAGTCACAGAACAAGATAGAAGGCCCTGCAAACGCTTCCCAGAGGAAGGATTTGAAGGTTGAAAGAGGAATGAACTAGCTGTGTAGGCTTAATATCTTTTAAGTAAAGCTAAAATGTGTTACTTCCTTGAAATCCCCTGCCTGCACAGATACCGTGGAGTTGTCCCATCTCTGTGTTCTCTCAGAAGCTGTTACCATAATCTACATTTTTTGGTATTAGGGGTCGAATTATGCATTCTAGACAAGCATTCTACTATGGAGCAACATCCCCAGCCCTGATCTTCTTGTTTTGTCTTTTGCTTTTCCTTCCAGAATGTAAACTCCATGAGAAAAGAGCCCCTTGCACTGTTAGCACAGTGCCTATTACATAGTAGAAGCTTGAAAAAAATGTATGTCAATGAAGTGAGTGAATGAAGATTGGATGAATACTTGAAGCAAAGTCTGAAAAGATAGAAACAAGTATATATAAAGACTCAGTACAGAATCTACAAGTAATTAGATGTGGCAGAAGAGGCACTTTAAAAGATAAAGACTTGTGATCTCATTGAGGCCTTTGATAATAGTATTTGAACTGGATTTTTAATAGTATTACTGATATTTTTCCTATAAGGTCCAGAGTTTTATATCTGAATATGAATGCAGCTATATAGTACTTTCTATACCTCTCTTATTTCACTTAGCACAATGACCTTTAATTTCTCATCTGTTGTTTCAAATGGCAAGATTCCTTCTCTTTATGGCTACATAATATTTTATTATGTATATGTACATTTTTATTTCCTGTCCATCCATTTATGCATATTTACCTTCACTATTGCAAATAGTGTTGCTCTAAACATGAGAGTGCAGATGTCTGTATTCCATATTGGCTTTTATGTATGAAGCCAGTAGTGGGGCTGCTAGGCCATGTGGAAGATCTGTTTTTGATTTTTCTTGAGGAATCTTCATTCTTTTTTCTATGATGCCTATATTGCTTTACATTTCTCCCAGCTTCGTGTATGTTTCCCTTTTTCTCCATGTTGCTCCTAGCACTTCATGTCTTTTGTTATTTTGTTTCATGGTTTTTTTTTAAAGACAGGGTTTCTCTGTAGCTTTGGAGCCTGTCCTGGAACTAGCTCTTGTAGACCAGGCTGGCCTCGAACTCACAGCCATCTGCCTGCCTCTGCCTCCTGAATGCTGGGATTAAAGGCGTGCGCCACCACCACCCGGCTTGTCTTTTGTCTTTTTGATGATAGCCATTCTTCCCTGAGGAAGGTGATAATTTCATTGTAGTTTTTAAATTTTATAAAATTATTTTATGTGTATGGGTGATTGTATGTGTGTATGTATGTCTGTGTACCACGTGCATTCCTGGTGCCTTCAGAGACCAGAAGGGGGCAATAGATTCCACTGGGACTGGAGTTTTGAATAGTTATTAGCCACCATGTGAGTGCTGGGAATCAAACCCAGGTTCTCTAGAAAAGCAGCCACAGTGTTCCTAACCACTGAGCCATCTCTCCAGCTCCTTCCGTATAATGTTGATTGACATTCCCCTGGGGGAGTAGTGCTATTAAGCATTTTTTATATTCCTTTTTGCCATTTATGTGTCCTCTTTTGAGAGATGTCTGTCAAAGTCTATTGCCCATATTTAAAAATTCAATTACTTGTTTAGGTGTGTTATTATTGTTTGTTTTACTGTTAGGTTGAATTCTTTATATATTCAGTGATATTCTTCACATTAGATAACAAGACACAAAATTTTGATTCAAATTTATAGTGTTATTTTGCTATTTCTCTAATATCATGGAACTACTAAAGACTTACAGGCCAATGTTGTTCTGTTAGTATTGTCTCATTGGGAAATTTGTCTCCCTCTTTCTATCTTTGGTGCTTACAATGAAATGACTAGGTCATTAAACTTCCATATGTGATTATGATAAACAGTTCATCTTTCATATCTTTAATATGATGTAGCTGATATGCATGATAAAATAATGGGGAGTTAGATATGAGGACCAAATGGTTTCTAAAAAATACCACACTCTGTTGCTTTATATTTGATACTCTTTTTGTTGTAAGAGAATGCAAGGCTGGGATTTTCTAGTGTTTTCCACAATGCATAATAAGTCACGAAGAGTTTTCACGAAAAAAGACACTTTTAAAAGTAGGTTTGTTTGGTTGGTTGGTTGGTTGATGTGTATGGGTGTTTTGCCTGCATGTATATATGTACACATGAGTGCTGGCACCTGAGGAGACCAGAAGGAACCTGAGACCAGAAGAGAGCATATAGCACCTGGAACTGAAAGTGAGTCATCATGTGAGTGTTGGGAGTCGAACCCAGGTCCTCTGCAAGCGAAGCAAGTGCTCTTAACCACTGAACAATCTCTTCACCCCCTGAAAAGTTTTAGGAAAATAAAAATTGTTAATGTTAATTAAAATTTGTGTGTGTGCGTGCACACATGCACAGCTATGGCAAAAATCAGTGGCTTTGTACTTTAAGCAGGTTTGGGTTAAACTATTTCTTTTTCATGCCTGCTTGTTGTGTGCAAACACGTCTGTCAGAGCACAAGACTGCACTGTCCTTAGAGGAATTCACTGCAATGCGCACATAGGCTCTTTTCCACATTTCTCTTGCTAGACCTCACAGTCTTTCTCATCTTGGCGCTGCCATGGCACTTATGTACCTGAGGACCCTGTACCCAGGGACCTGAAGAATAAGCTTATTTCATTTGAACTTTAGAGTGTCATTAAACAAACTCATTTTTTATTAGTGTATATTATATGTAAGAAGGAGCTTCATAATCAGAGAAGCTTTCTCCTGCAGCAGATGGGAGCAAATAGAGACCTATAGTCAGGCATTATGCAGAGAGTAAGATGCCCTGGAAATCTCAGCCCTAAAACTGATGTCTCCATCAAATCCCTCCCCTCAGAGCTCAGGGAACCCTGCAGAAGAGGAGGCAGAAAGAATGTAAGAACCATAGGGGATGCAGGACACTAAATCAATATGAGCGAAGCTCATATGAACTCACAGAGACTGAAGCAGCATGCACAGAGCCTACACGGGTCTGCACCAGGTCCTCTGTGTATATACTATAGCTTCCAGTTTAGTGTTTTTGTGGGATTCCTGAGCATGCGAATAAGTGGGTCTCTGATTCTTGTGCCTTCTCTTGGGCTCTTTTCCTTCTATTGTTTTTTTTTTCTTGCTCTACTTCGATGTGATAGTTTTTTTTTATCTTATTATATTTTCTTGTGTTATATTTTATTATTATCCCTTAGAAGCTTGTTTGTTTTCTAATGAGAGGCAGAAATGGAGTAAATCTAGATGGGGAGGGGAAGTGGGGAGGAACTGAGAGGAGGAGAGGGAAGCAAAACGATAATCAGGATATATTGTGTGAAGAAAAAAATCTATTTTAAAGAAAAGGGGGAAGGAAGGGGCTTTGACATATCATATGTATATATAATATATCTTTATCATCAACCCTTCCATTACTCTCTCTTATTCCCACTCTACTCCCGGCAGATCCCCTTCACGGCTAGCCTTTTTTTCTGTTTTCATTTTCTTTTTGTCTCATTGCATTTTCTTAGGGTTTCTTATAAGATCCTGGGTAGGGAACTATTTATAAGATCATGTGCTCTCTACCAATGATTATACCACCAATAAATGTCTCTTCTTCCCCCAGAGACTATTTAACTTTCTAGACATACTCAGGTAGAGGTGAGTCTTCTTGACTG
>PVIU01011170.1:0-64289 GCA_004026605.1 Ondatra zibethicus
GGGAAGCGCCTGGACGCTTAGTCCTGAAGCATTGCCATATATGGAATTTGTTTACCTCCAAACTTCAAGGATGCAAGCATACGGCTCCCTGCAAAAGTAGATGCTTCTTCCATGTTGGAAGCTTCAACATTGACTCCAACTAAAACTGGTTTATTTCCTCTCTGCTGCCACGACGTCTCCTATTGTCTCTGATTTCTTTCTTCAGCCTAGTACCCATGGTTAGTTTGTCTGCCCTCTCCACAGTTCCTAACAGAGCCAATAGGCTCCAAACTTTCTGCCCTCCAGCTTCCAGAACAATGGCAGATGAATCTTCCTTGAATTTATTTCCTATCCAATGAGCCTGTGTTTATTGCTAGACCTAACCAGAAATGCATGCCAATTCTCCAAACACTTAGCACTGTGCTATTGTTAATTCTGTTGGTGCCAATAGTATTGAATTAACTTAGTGATGTTTCTGGAAAAGAGCCTTGGTAAAGAAGGCCAAATTATTAGCATTCTGAGATGGTAAAGAGAAAAAGCTTAAAATCAGCATAAATGGTAGAAGAAATAGAGTCTACAGAAAAAATATAAAAACCATATTTCACTATATGGAAGCTAAATAGTTAGAATCTGGATTCCCCCATTAATTACTTTTCTATTTCTGTGATGAGACTACATGACCAAGGCAACTAGGGGCTTGTGGTTTCAGAGGGTAAGTCCATGCCCATCATGGTGAGGAGCATGGCAGCACTGGAGCGGTAGCTGAGAGCTAGCATTTTGAAACACAACCACAAGACAGAGAGAGGGGAGGAAGGGAGGGAGGGAGGGAGGAGGAGGAGGAGGAGGAGGAGGAGGAAGAGGAGGAAGAGGAAGAAGAAGAAGAAGAAGAAGAAGAAGAAGAAGAAGAAGAAGAAGAAGAAGAAGAAGAAGAAGAAGAAGAAGAGAGCACTCACTGAGAGTGATGTGGGCTTTTAAAGCCTCGAAGCCCAGCCACATCCAGTGACATACCTCCTCCAACAAAGCCACACCTTCTGATCCTACTCAAAATTAGGGACCGAGTATTCAAAATTATATGAGTTGTGAATCATTCTCACTAAAACCACATCTCTCGGAGATTTGTGTGTTGCATCTGTAGTCATCAATTGATGGCACTATATGGGAAGGCCACAAAGCTTTCAGAAGTAGGACCTACCTGGGAGAAGTCAGTCACTAAGGGTCTACATTGGTGACCTGCCTGCAAGATATGCTGGTGTTAACACTGTGAGAGTAACCAACTGCTCGCTGATTGGATTGAAGGCCTTCTCCATGAGAACCATGCCAAGGTGATGGACCTAGGGAAAAACTAAATACTATTGTTCTGCTAAAGGTATAGCAATAAAATGACTCCTAATGACATTGCTATACCAATAGTGTTGGTTAAATAAGAATGGCCCCCATTGGCTCATATATTTGAATGTTTGGTCTCCAGTTGGTGGGCTACTGAGAAGGGTTAGGAAGTGTGGCCTTGTTGGACGAGGTATGTCACCAGGAGTGGGCTTTGAGGCTTCAAAAGCCTACTCCAGGTATAGTGTAGACTCCCTGTCTCTGTCTATCTTTCTCTCTGTCTCTGTCTCTGTCTCTGCCTCTCTCTCTCTCTCTCTCTCTCTCTCTCTCTCTCTCTCTCTCTTTCTCCCTTTCTCTGCTTACTGATCAAGATGTAAAGCTCTCAGCTACTTCTCCAACACTATGCCTACCCTCCTGCCTGCCACCATGTTGCCTGTTGTGTTAATGGACCCTTTGAAACTATAAGCAACTCCCCCAATTAAATGCTTTCTTTTATAAGAGTTATCTTGGTCACTAGGCAGTGGTGGTGTACACCTATAATCCCAGTATCTGGGAGGCAGAGGTGGGTGGATCTCTGTGAGTTTGAGGTCAGTCTAGTATACAAAGTAAGTTCCAAAACAGCCAGAGCTGTTACACAGAGAAACCCTGTCTCAAAAAACAAACAAACAAACAAAACATGCATAGGAATAGAATTGTATAAAATACTCATGGATCAGTGTCTTGCTCAGACATTATCAGTGAAGTTTCCTCTCGTAGTAGATGGGAACTAACACAAAGACTCACAACAGGACAATGTGTAAAGAGTGAGAAACTGGAACATTCAATCCTAAATAGGATGTCTTCACCCAACTCTATGGGATTTCATCAGGAATCTCTATGGAAGAAGAGGCAGAAAGATTCTAAGAGTCAGAGGGCATAGATGACTTCAAGGAAACAGTGTCTTCCAGGCACAATGGGACAGATGCACATGTAAACACAGATTGTGGCAGCACGCACCGGTTCAAGCTAGATGGGGTCCCAGCCCTGGGAGGGGGAAATGCACATGGGCTTGCATCCCTAATCAACAAGCTGTCTCCAATTAACATCTACTTGCAAAGGAAAAATTAGTTTTTCCCAACAGAGTTTCCCTGGGTATATAAACCACACTTAATACCAGGCCCCATGCCCAGAGGTAGATGCCCAATACAAAATGATCTCAATGATATTTTTGTAGACTTTTGGTCTCATATTACTTTGGGTATGTTTTTTGTCTTTTGTTTTTATAATATGGTTTCCAATTTTGTGTTTTTATGTGTATGTGTTTTATGTGTGCTTTTTAAAAAAAATTCTGGTTTGTTTGCATGTTTGTTTTTAAAGATAATGAAAGAGCATGGGGTTGGGTAGGTGTGGAGGATCTGGGAGGAGCTGGGGTAGAAGAAAGCATAATCAGGATATATTGTATTAAAAATACTTTCTTTTTTTATTGATTCTTTGAGAATTCCACACAATATACCACAATCGCACTCAACTCCCTGTCCCTTCATTTCGGTCCCTCCTTCTCTTAGTGTACACTCCCAAAATGAAAACTAAAAGACAAAAAAAAAGATAAAAATAAAAAGTAATACCAAAAAAGAAAACCAAGTTGCTCCTCCATTTTTTCTGGCTCTCTATCCCCTCTTCATCCGTCTTGGTGGCACTGGTAGCTGCTGTGTATCATGTTGTCTATCTTTTTGTCCAAATAGTTTTATTTGCAAGTGTTCATGGGGTAATAATGACTTGTTGATCAGGTTCAAGGACTCCAGCTTTGGTACACCATCAATACTGGTCCCTCACAGAAACTCCTCTAGAATACACTGCTGTAGCCCTGAGTCATCGAGATCCTGCAGCTGTGGTTCTTCACACACTCCAGCAGGTCATAGATCAGGAAGATGTTGGGGTGTGCCTATTCCACGTCCTGATTGTGTGCTTGGGTGGCAACTGAGTTGGTCAGTCCAGGCCACTGGGACCACACCTCTCAAGTGAGGGGCAGGACCAGTTCTCCCAGGACTATGGAGAGGGCTGGTGCAAGCTTTTCCAAGTGTGTGTGTGTGTGTGTGTGTGTGTTGGTGGGGGGAGGGGGAGGCAGCTCTCCTATTAAGGGGCGGGGCCAGATTTCCCTTGCTGAGGTCATCAGAGTTATTATCCCAGACCAGTGAGGGCTATGGTCAGCTCTCCAGGTCAGTGAGGGGCGGGGCCAGCTCAACAGGCTCCTCTTACATCAACACATGTTTTGCATGGGCCCCTACAGTAACAAGGGCAATGGACTTTTATACAGCATTCGGTTATTGCAGGAGCGTGGACCCAGATGTGGCTGTCGGCAGCAGCTTGGGGCCAGATGTCACCATGGCCCCAGGAAGTAGCTCAGGCCTTTCAGTTCCAGATGGACCTAGCAGCAGCTTGTTCCCTGGGGTCAACCCGGCCACTTGTAGTGGTTCAGATCCCAGGCAGTTGCTTGGCTCTTGGTGGTAAAAGGAGCTACGAAGAAAAAAAAAATATTTTCAATAAAAATAATAATGCTATTTACAATGTAGGGATAAAAGCAAAAGAAGATCATCATATTTGTGTGAATAACGGGCAAATTCTATATGTTATAGAGAAACTTTGGATTTATTTTTAAGATATAACTTCCTAATCAAGGTCTATAATATTGTAGCTGCAGGAGTGTGAGAGTGCTTTGAGGAAAGCATTTCATGTTTGTTCGAGGGCAAGTATAGCCTTTTGAAAAGACAAGTTTTAGTTTGCTGTATAATGACTTAATTGCGACTTCATGGGACTGAAAAGTTTTGTAGAAATTTTCAATTGTTCCATTATTATACCACTTAAACCATTTTCAAGCATTGTCCAAACATGACAAGAATAGGAAGAGTTGAAAGAAACAGTAATAGTTTCTCCCGGCAAATGTTACTGTATCTCACTATAGAATAAATACACAGTTCTTTCTAAAGTTCTGTCAGAGTAAGTATCAACGCTGTTGAGCCACTGTGTTCTGTCCCAGGGGATATACCTATCCACCCAGTATCAAATGATGCCAAGGAAAGATATTCATACAAGTAATTGTTGCCCTTATCATGCATGTGATATCATTTATCATCTTAAATGGGGTGTGCTTGTTTTTAAACACGGCTTAAGCAAGCATTGTTAGATAGCACTTTTCTCCTGGATGCTATGAGAGATGAGAAATAAATGCAATGTTTGGAGATCATACCGAAGTAAAGCAGCTGGGGTAGATATGCAAATGTGTATATGTGAGAGAGAGTGAAGTGTTATGAATGGGAAGGAAATCCAGGGTCAAGAAAGCACAAGGGAGAATTCACTTTCAGCCAACGGAATCAAAGAAGGCT
Organism: Ondatra zibethicus; assembly: GCA_004026605.1. Lineage (NCBI taxonomy): Eukaryota > Metazoa > Chordata > Mammalia > Rodentia > Cricetidae > Ondatra > Ondatra zibethicus. The sequence goes on from PVIU01011170.1 coordinate 4,662, forward strand.
CAGACAGGTAGCATCTGAGTAGGGCTCAAAACTTGACTTTGAAATCTATCAAATGCTTTTAGTAATTTAGCTGAGATTAAAGTACTATCTGTCTCTTTTGATCAGTCTATGTAATTCATGTTAATAATTTCATTGTAGCAATCTATCCTTACACCTGCCCAAGAAAATTCACATTTTCTCCAAAAGCATGAGGCTGTATTTAATTTGCATTTATTTTGTTTGCCATCAAAATGTTTATTATTGCATACTTACTCATACATATTTTATATCTTTCTGTGTATCATTTAGTTTCCCTACAGAGATGAACTAAACATGTAGAATTTGTTTTTACTAGAATTTACAGTGCAGAGATCAAAGCCACGGGGGCCCATTTTCATTCTGTACATTACTAAGCATATTCTATAGAATGAGGGAGTCACTTACCAGCAGGGTAACGGAAAATGGATCCCACAGGATTTTGCTCTTTCCACTCTATCAAAAGAAGTCTTGAAGAGCGTCTTTGGGTCTCAGAAAGCATGGAAGGATTTCCTTGTAAAACCCTTAAGTGTTAGGTTCACACTTTGAAGATAATTCTGGGGTGGGCTTTTTCGTTCTCTCCATCATACGAATGGACCGAGGTCCTTATTCACATTTATTAGCTTTTTCAAGATAATTGCAGTAATTAGCTTTTTAGAGAAAACGTGAATTTGATTTTGTTTGAATTTGAAATGTGCTTGCAGAGAGTTTCATAGTTCCCCTTGCCATGACAGACATCTCAAAGACTTGTCACTAAGCCATTGTTCTCTCTAATTTTATTACCTTTTCTTCTTAGGTGCGGTTTTAGATTTCTTGGTTAGTTTTCACCAGGAGAACTGCTGCTTCAAAAGAATAAAATTAGGAGGCACAAAAGAGGATGGCAAACTTCATAGCAACTGCCTAGAATGAAGATATAAGGTAGAAGAGAGACGAGCAGTAAACTTTTTATCAAATGAAATGTTTATTAGCACCGAGGGAACAAAAAAAAAGGGACAGAGTTCTCTGAAAGCTAAACAATATTGTGTGTCTTGATAACATAATAATTACCTCTAAAGTGCCACTTTACCAGCTCAGCCTAAATGAGCATTGTATTGCAATAGATAGACACATTTATCAAAATGAATGTTTTCAAATATAGGCCTATATTTATCTAGAAAAATAGCTACAGTGATCATCAGGAATCGTGCCTAACCATGGCACGAGTTGAGGGAAGCTGCTCCATGTTTTACTCCCCTCCCCTTGCTCAGCCTGTACAAAGCAGGGATGGCATTTTCCCCGTACTTAGCTAGCAAGACTGTCTCAATAATAAATACGGAACTACAAGAAGTATATCAGCCTTGTAAAAATTGAGTATTAAACAAGAAAAGTTTAAAGCTTTTAAGATACACGTAAGGACATACTTTTCCAGACTGATGTTAATCAATTTGTGGCACTAACAGAATATCCACTGAATGCTTCAATTTTAGTATTTTTAGGCAAACTGGTTGAAATTGAGGCTACTAAACGGGAAGTTGAACCTCAGTTAGGAACAGGCTCGAGCAGCACTCTGGTCCCTTGCTTCCCTTGGCACCTGGCAATATAGGAGAAGGGACTGTCTACATATTGAAATAAGCCCGGTCATTCCGTAAAAAGGCTTCCATTATTTATATTGTTGGTCCTCTTCTCATCTATCCGAAGGCACAAGTACAATGAGCTCCTGGAACAAATGAGCTTATTAAGATCATGGTTAGACATATCGTTTTTCAAATCACACTCTACAAGACAGATATGCTGGCAAAGCTGTAATAAATGTCAAGACTCAAGGCATCCACCATTCTTTGCAGCAGCCGGTGGCTGGGCTAGAAAAGCTTTTCATAAATTCTCGCACACACCTGTCAAATGGCAGGCGTGGTCGTCTGCTATCACAGAGGAGCCTGAGTTGTGCTTCCTGGACTGGCAGCGCCGGCGTCGTTTTCAGAGCAAGCCTGCGCTTTTCTGTTTGTGACCAGAGAAACCTCTGTGATCACACTGGGACTCTGTGCATCCTAGCAGATCTGCCAGTGGTACTCAGCACATCGAGATGATTTTAGATTGCCTGCCATGAGGTGTTGCTTCCCCTTCGCTAGCATGATGGGGTTTCGGGACCATGACAACCGGAACACAATCATTTGTATACGAGATCCAAGTTTGTTGTGGATACAGAAAGCCGGCACATCTTCCCTGGACCCAATTCTCCACCTGGAAGAGCTGCAGTGTTAATTATGTGGTATGTTTTCTTACACAGAAAACAGAGGAAAGAGACCTTTATTTTGTTTCGATGAATTTAACTTGCAAGTTAGAAATAAACTAATTTGAAATAAAATTGCTTTCTGCACTCACATTCATGTGTGCTTAGAACATTCATGAAGGAGGACTCAACTATTCAAGATGGTGCTAAGGAGAAAGGGAGATCTGGAGATAAGTGAGCGAGAGGTCTTCCATTCTTTTCTCTGTAAATTATGGTCATGCTTTGATCTCTATGATGATAATATAGAGATTATTCTTCGTTGTGTAATAAAAAGGGAAATTTTAAACCAAGAAACCTAAAATATTAATGTTTAGACAAGAGCGGGATCCTGAAGATGATACCGTGATAAACAGTACCATATAGTTAAATAATGTGGCTTTCATACACATTTTATACTCCAACTCATAGAAACTGGACACAGTGATAAGACCAGATCTTTGCATACAATTTGCATAGGCAAAATCTGAGCTATAATGAGGTTCAGTAATGTACTAAAATTTCTTGTTAAGTTTTAAATGAGGACTATGGCCTGGGTCCTCAGATACTGTGCTGAAACTCAGACTCTCCCAAGGTCCTGACAACACAACTCTCTGCTTTGAAAGTAACAGTGGATTTTATTTTCTGTCTTTAAATTTTTCATGCATGTATACAATATGTCTATATTTCAAACTACCAATAGCTGGGGTTTCATGTAAATAAAATAGACCAATTACTTTGTGAAATTATTCAGATATAAACAGAAATTTAGATTCTGGAATATAAACAGAAATCCTATTACTAAGCTTCCCATTGAAGAAGAAATAACTGTAATTACGTTTAGCACAATAACTTTTTTTTTTTCCAAAATCATGGCAAGTGCCATGCCTCTGGCTTGTCAAATAATGGATGCCTGCCATCTGAATATCATTTAACAATGACTGCAATGTGGAAATATTAGCTTCTAGTATGTTCCAGTTTATGGAATTAATAACAAATCAGCAGTTAGGTACAGGCACATTTTAAAAAATCTTTACTCTAAAAACTCAGAGAAATTAGCATGAGAATTTCAGCACTGCCTCTCTTCTGTTTCTTTGCTTTTGTATGATCCCAGCATCTTTCCAAGTGTCTTCCTTCCTTTCAAAGGGATTTTGTAAAAAAACGTTTGAGAGAAGAGGGTGTCGGGGTCTTTTATCTCTCATTTATATCCACAGTTGTGGAACTAAAGCAGTAACATCCTTGTATATCCATATTAAAGGGCCATGCACCTGTCCAAGAAACCTTAGGCCATCTCAAATCCACACAGAGACCATTGGAGAGGACAGTACTGACCCTCAAACCTATGTTCCTAACATCGCAGGTAATTAAAAACTCGAAACATTGTTAAGCAACAGCCATATCACAGGCAGTGGGGCCTCAGGAACCTGGCAGAAGCACCCTGCTGCCTACAGCTTTCTCCTTGTCTGCCCCTCTGAACTGAATGAACCAGAAGCAAAGTGCAAGCAAGTCCTTCATCTCCTCCCTCTGTGGCTGTTCGCTCTCCCTCTTAAAGAGGCATCAACTCAGACAATGTTTAGGGTGTGCTCCCTTCAGTTCTTTTACCGCCACCAAACTCGTCATTAGTTGACGAGAATGCAGTATTACATCTTGTGACTTTTGGAAGCAAATATGTGATGGGGTGTCATAATTAGTATTCTATTGCTGTGATGAGACACCACGACCAAGGCAACTTCGAGATGGAAGCATTTATTTGGGGGCTTGCTTACAGTTTTAGAGGATTAGTAAATTAACATCATGGGGTCACAGGTTCCAGCAGGCAGGCATGTACTGGAGAAGTAGCAGCAACCTTTACAGTTTCACCCACAGGCAGAGACTGAGCCTGGCATGGGATTTTGAAACCGCAAAGCTCCAGTGACACACTTCCTCCAATAAGACCACACCTACTCCAACAAAGCCACACCTCCTAATGATTCCCAAACAGTTCCACTGACTGGGGACTAAGCATTCAAACATACGAGCCCATGGGGGCCATTCTCATTCAAACCATCACATGGGAGAGATTAGCACGAAACCCTCTGAGAAGCTCGGTCTCCTTCCTTCCCAGGTTTGGCCAATGCTAAGGTTAGTGATACTTGGGAGTTCCCAGCCTTTTGCTGTGAGTGTCTGTTGACAGGAATACCCTCCCCTGACTAACACTGGGATTTCATTTTGCTGTCCCTTCTCCTAATGTGCTCAGATCTTTACTATGGTTTTCCATCTAGGGCCTCCTTTACCCACTAACTAGAAGAGCTACGGAGCACAGTTTTCTGTTCCTGGCAATGTAGAGGCAAAAGATGTAAAGTTTCCACACCAAGCATGCAATTTCCATTTTTGATATTTGCCTTTTTTCAACTTGTTTCTTAGAAATATGTATGCACCAAGTGCTAGATAGTCTTAAAGCTTTATGAGAATTAAATAACTTAATCTGAAAAATAACCATAAGAAACATGCTAAAATTACCCATATGTTATACACAAGAAAATTGAGGTCACAGATATGCCACTGAACTTGGCTAATAACAGCAAAGTTAACGTCATCGAACCTCAGCATTTGTGGGTTGCTATTGGCTTCTCTGTCCATCTCCTCTGACCTGAAATGCTGAAGTTCAGATATCTTCCCAGGAAATCTTGAAGTTCAGATATTTTCTCATCTTCATTTAATGAAGAGGAAGGCATCGTATCCATCGTCTTTCACCTTACAGTCCTAAGAAAACAGAAAGCAGCCCAACCAATCTCAGCTGTCTTCTTAGCACTTCGCAAGAAAATTCTAGCTCTCTGTGCACCTGGGCTTTTCTTTTTAATAACTATTAAAGATGTCACCTGACAAAGGGTAAAAGGAGATTATGAACAGGACACAAAGGACCACATCATGACTCAACCCCCCTGCTTGTTGCTTGTTTCCACCATGGAGTGCACATCTGAACCTGTGCCTTACATTCTTTCTGCATCTTCACCTCCCCACCCCTCCACGACTTTCCCACAGGCTACTTCCCAGGCCAGGCTCTAGAACACCAGAACAAAGAGAATTCTGGCAGCAAAGTCTCATTCCTAACGAATTCCAGCTGGTTCCATTTCAACCGCCCCTGTCATGGGCTCCAGGGGGTTCCTCTATGTTCATACTTAACTCGTCATCTTTTCGAATTCTAAGTTTAAATTGCATTAATCATTCTACAGTCCTCTCTAGCTAACATGCTGATGGCCTAGAAAACAATCATGTTTTACCTAACTAAACTGTTGATCAAAATGTGTGAGTATGTGAACGAAGCAAAGACATTATCAAGACAACGGAAATACTCATTAGACGCTGGCAGGGAAATCATTAATACTTGAATCGTTTTAGGAAAAGCAATCAGATTCCTGATTAATGCAAGCAGTGTGCAGTCCTGAAAGAAACGGGGTTCTTCTGACCCAGCTTTCTCCCTCTTCTCTAAGGACTTAAAGGACCTATAAATAGCTCCATCGCTGTAGTCTCCAGAGCTGAGAAATTTGTTCGGGTGACTCTCAGCTCAGTGGGTTCATTTCTCTGATCTTTTGTAATAAAGGCTGTGATGATTGCTTTTTAAAATTTTTGGGGCTGTTGCATTCAATTTAACATGAGACTCTAGGTTTTACTTAAGAAAAGTATGGAGTCTTTTTTATTGTAAAACTAGGCTTTGTTTTAACTGCTGAACAGCAAACATGATCAGGTTGTGCTAACAGCAGCCCCAGCCAGGTATCTCCATATTTCACTGAGGTTGAGGATCCTAGCCATGTACACAAATGCCTTAAGGTCGTGGTTCAATTTCTATTCGACTGGGCTTATGTAGAAAACACTATGAAAACCTATGTTAGTGCCATTCCTTTACAGACTGCAAGGTGTGTTACTTACCAGGTACAAAGAGACAAAATTGGAGGGGGGAAGTCCTGCCACAGAGTAAACCAAGTCACGCAATCAGGGTGAGGTTACTCTGTGACAGAGAGAACCGTGCCAATGGGGTCATGCTTTCACAAATCAGCTTTCATTACCACGAGAGGTAGATGATAGAGTGTTGCCATCTTAGCAAATAGACACAGAGGGGCTTAGGAAGAGGGAGTGGCTCGGTCTTCAGCCCAGTCACTCAGCCAGTCAGCTGTCTCATTAGGACGGGAACTCGAGTCCAAAGCCTGGACAGGCTGCTGTCAGGGTTGATGCGCTAACTCGGAATAAGCCATTATTCTCTCTCTCTCACCACATGGATGGGGGCCTTTGGGTTAAATAATACATCTAGTCCTTATTTCTTCACTGTGACAGGTTACAGTACATTTACACACATGTGCATGACCTAGTCTCTTTTAAACAAAAAAGGAATGTTTTACACTATATAGCTGTAATTTCCTAACCTGTTCATATATTAGCACATCCTATTTTGTGATATGGAAAAATGGCCTGGATCTAAGTATAATTATGTTAGAGAACTCCCTGACGTCCCCATATTTTGATCTGGCTGACAATGTTCTTATAAGCTGTTTCTGTCAATGCATTTATTTGCATGTGTACATGCATACAACACACACAAACACAGAGACATATCTACATTTGGGTATGCATAGGTGTATGTAAAGAAAGAGACTCAGAAAGTGGAAGTAGTCACTGGACTCTGTCCCTACTGACTGATGGCAAAAGTAGAAAGCCTGGCTAAGCAGACAGACATGAATAAGCAGAACCTACTGTAAACTGCTTTATTGTTCCCTCATCCACTGGCAATGTATGAGGGCATCCATCTTACCATCCCCTCTACTGACCCTCATCCGCTGGCAGGGCCTGAGAGCACCTACCTCACCTTCTCCTCTCCTGATCTAGCTATTACTGTGATTTTTACTTTTCAATATGTTTGGAGGAAATAAAAGTGTTTCCTCAATATTACATTATTTTGCATAACCTCACTAGAAAGATTCAAAGATACTAACCGGCAGGTTTATATTTTACTTTCTATAAAATATTGACATTATCACTTGTTTTTCTCTTGGACTTTGCTTTTATGGCATTAAGGCCACTGTATCAAGCCTTAGAAAACATGAAGTTTTTACCCAACTTGAAAACTGCCAATTATTCTACTATGGAATTATGGGTGGTAACCAAATACAATAGACTCCGTGGTCAGAAGCAGTAGGCATTACTTAGCACACCACAGAAGGCATAGTTGACATTATTATATTTATGTCAGTTCTTCTAACAACCAAGCCTACTAGAGAGGGCAGAACTAGATTCCCCTGTGAACGAAAATGCAGAGGCTTCTGCTACAGGAAAGAAACCCAAAGTGTTTAGGCTAGGAAGGCAGAATCTTGGCTTCTGATCCAAATAGGCTACTTGCTGTCTATGCCTTCCTCAAGAGAAAAGTCTGAAACCAAGGGCACGTGAGGCCTTACTCTTAAGACATGCAGTAACACAAGAGACTCACGGTGATCACAGTCATCTCTCAGAATTTTAATTTAGTTCATTGCCTCTGCTTTCTCTCAATCACTGCTTGCGAAATGTTCATATTCTGTCATTGCTTATCTGTGTTTTATGGTCCTTGATTGGACATGCACATCATTCTTATATTAAATTCAAATAGCATGGAAATTTACCCTAAGTGTAGGTACAAGCTATTGCTTTACCCCTGGTCAAGACAAAGAGTGAACTGTCTAATAGATTTATGAATATATGTATGTCATATTTCTTTTGTGGTTTCGACCTGATATTTTAGGGCTGAAATTGCATGGAAAGGGAAATAAGCAGGGATGTCTACACAACCAAAATAAAACTGAAAGTTCCTAAGTCTATTCTTCCCGTGTAATTCTTGTTAATTCAGAGAATTGAAAGCAGATCCCTGAAAGGAAAAAGACATAGGGTGGGGACAAATCTTTGCTGACAGTTCTGTGCAGCTTGGATGGTCTAACACCATGGAGGACAGGAAGACAGAGTATTTGAGGTGTAGCAGTACAAGGTTTTATAGCCAATATTGCTATGCTTGTCCCAGGCCCTTAAAGACCCAAAACGGAAAGACTGGCTACATTTTAGTGTGACAGCTGGTTTCTATGTCAGCTTGGCGTGTTATACTCATCTGAGAAGAGGGAGCCTTATCTGAGAAAATGTCTCCTCAAGGTTATGCTGCAGATAAGCCCGTAGATCAGTGATTCTCACCAAGTGGGTCATGACCCGCTTGGAGTCAAACAACCCTTTCGTAGGCATTGCCTCAGCCCATTAGAAAACACAGATATTTACATTATGATTCGTAGCTGTGGCAAACTTACAGTTATGAAGTAGCAACAAGAAAATAATTGTATAGTTGGAGGTCATCACCACATGAGGAACTGTATTAAAGGGTTGGAGCATCAGGAAGGCTGGCAACCACTGCTGTAGAATGATTTCTTAATTGGTGACTGATGTGGGAGGGACCAGTTCATTTTGATTGGTGCCATTCCAGGGTTGATAGTCTTGGGGTCTAGAAGAAAATCGTTAGGAACAAGCCAGTGAGCAGCACCCTCCGTGGCCTCGGCACGGAGGTTCCTGCTCTTCTTGAGTTCCTGTCCTGACTTCCTTCACTGATGAGCAGTGCTGTGAACTCTTTCTTCCCCGAGTTGTTTTGGCCATGGTGATTCATCACAGCAATGGTAACATTAATAGAACATTTAATATCACAGACAATGTGTTCTTCCTACTGAAGAAAGTGAAGGAAAAGGTAGAGACACATCATAATGGTGGTGCTTTGAATAAAAAGGGTCCCCATATATTTGCATTGTGTTTGAATGTTTGGTTCCCAATTGATATAACTATTTGAGAAGGATTAGGAGGTGTGTCAAATGGGACAGGCTTTGAGGTTTTGAAAGCCCATGCCAGGACCGGTTAGCTCTCCCTGCCTCCTGCTTTCAGATCAGATCTGAGCCCTCACCTGGTCAGAGCCACGCTTGTCTACTGCCATGATCCCTGCCACGATGACCATGAACTCTAACCCTCTGGAATCATGAGCCCCATAGTAAACACTTTCTTTAATAAGCTGCCTTCGCCATGGTAGAAAAGCATCGATCGCATCAGTAGAAAAGTAACTAAGATAATAGTATCAAGATTTTGCTATTGTATTCCACAATGCTCCCTTATTAAGCTCAGCAACAGCTTATTAGCTTCTGTCCTTCCTGCCCTTGGGTTAGTCTGGGCTTTAACCCAAGAAAACAATTTTCAATAGATTATATCACTGAATACAGAAATGATCATACTTGATCCAGCACAACTACGTCAGTGCTATGAGGGTTGGGGTGGGCACAATTACTAGCATATTCATTGCTAGGTGCCCTTCTGTGACCTGGCAGGCATTAAAGGGATGAAATATGTTCTAAATAAATCTGGAAGGTTAAGAAGGCAAAGAGTTACTAAAGCGTTTTGATACCCGATGATAGAGGCACTGACATTTGGGGATGCACAGATTGATGCATTAGTGTGGGAGGCAACCCAGGTCCTCCTATATTGTCTTTTTTATAGCTTCTTCTACATATAAGATGTTTCGTACACACACATACCACACGCACACATGCATGCACACACACAAACACACACATGCACACATGCAATGCAACCTTCTCTCAGTATCTGCAGGATTTGTTCCAGAACAGTGGTTCTCAACCTTCCTAATGTTGTGACCCTCTGATTCAGTTTCTCATGTTGTAGTGACCCCAATCATAAAATTATTTTCTTTGCTACTTCTTAACTGTAATTTTTCTACTGTTATGAAACATAATGTAAATATCTGATATGATGTGTGACCCCCAAAGGGATTGCGACCCTACAGACTGAGAACCACTGATCTAGAACTTTGTAAGATTGTAAGACATCAAAATGTATAGATGTTCATATTAATGGTGCAATATTTGCAAATAACCTGAATATAGCTTTCTGTAGACTTTAAATCATCTATATATTATTTATTATACCTAATAAAATGTAAGCACTATGGAAATAATTGTTATGAAACACTACTTATGAAATAATTACAAGAAATAATTGGAACTTGTTGGGGGCAGCAACACAGACCTCACTATGTGGTCTTCACCTAAGACACAGACATTCGGTCCTCACAAAGGTAATGGGGACAGGCCTCAGATCTCTGAAGTGGTGGGCACCTAACAGCAGCAGTGTGTGCTTACACATAATTTAACTTGTATTGATTCAGAAAGTTTTCATACACTGCAAATTAAGTTTTGCATTCTGGAACCTTCTGGATTCTTTCAAACAATAATTTTGGGATATGGATGGTGAATCTGCAGACAGGAAAGAATGGCTTGAAGAAAGTGGCCCATGTGTATTTAACAGCATTTGGTGTAATCTGCCTCATATTTGCTGGCTATCCCTAGTAACTCAGCTCATGTACATAGTTTAAGAAAACAATCCTTGGTGGCGCACGCCTTTAATCCCAGCACTTGGAAGGCAAGGCAGGCAGATCTCTGTGACTTCGAGGCCAGCCTGGTCTACAGGAGCTAGTTTGAGAACAGACTCCAAAGCTATGGAGAAATCTATTTAGAAAAATAAAATTTAAAAAAAGAAAGAAAAAGAAAATAATCTATTAAGTGAATAGGTAATCAGCACACAAAATTTGTTAAGTGTTCTGTTTCCGCTTAGAGTTTACAGTTTTCCTATGGAAATGAAATAAGGCATAGAAGGCTCCAGTTCCAGATAGGAGGAACTCCCCAGTATAAGAAAATCACCTGAGGGTGACTTAGACAATTGTTTTATAGAAGGAAGAACATTTGAAATGATTCCTGAAACCTGAGGTTGTCTATAGGTAACAAGAAAGAGTTCTAAGTAGAATAAGGATCAAGACCTGACAGACTGAACATTCAAGAAACAAAAAATAATCCAGTTTCGACTAGCCACACATAATAATAATTCTTTGAGACTGGAGAAGCAGTGGGATATGCCACTGAGCTGTCTACACCCCCATGCTAGGGAAACGCTGATGCAGGAGTCCATGGAGAGCCACCTTCAGCAACAGAACCCAGGAAGCCATTCATAAAGTTAATTCAGAAAGAAGCACCTAATGTACCTTGAAGAAAAGAGATGAAAATGAAAAATGCTAAGGTTGGTGGAGTCAAGGGTGGGTTCTGGTGGGTGTGGCAATTGGTTGTTTGCCAATGTTACAGCTGAGATGAACGTATATGATGGGAATAAGAAAGTCCCAAGAGGAAAGGAATAATAGTTCTGTGGAAATCTTGAAGGACAATGTATTTTATTTATGATCCATTTCATGTTTCCATGTACACCCTCTTTTTCTTCCCCTGTAAGTTTCTACTTATTGTTGTACTCATCTTTCTCCCCTCCCCCTTCCTCTCCCCGCCCATCTATCTTATTTCCCATTAACAACACCCACCGTCTTCCTCAGCTTTGCCAATGGCACCTTAGATTCAGACCTCTGCTAACATCACAGACCCTGTGCAGTGTACCCGAGAAAATCAGAGTTCAGTTCTTCTTGTTTGAGTGTTAGATGACTTTCATGAGAGTCCAAGGCAAGTCGCTAGAGAAAACGAACATTTGAAAAATAAATACCATCAACTACTTTCGAATATAAACCTGGCACCAAGAGGCAGTCTCCAGGCAGGTGGGGAGACAAACATGAAGGCACTAATAAGGTCGTTTATACCAGGTTGTGGTGCCAGGAAAGATATTCTCCAACCAAGGGTGACTGAATGCAATAGGTCCACACCCTGGTAAGGACAAAGCCCAACCAAAATGGACAAGACATTTAAGAGCTGAAAGGACTTCTTATCTGCAGCAGGCAATGATGGGGAAGCTTTGGCTTCCAATTACCTTTAAGAGGTGGGACCAAGTTAGGGTGTGGCTTTCGCAAGGCCCAGGTGCACTCTCTCTGTGTGGCTCCCTCGCAGCGCAGCTGAGCTTGGACTTCTCCTTCCTGTTTTGTGATAAAAATATAATTGTTTTATCTTTTAGCTAGCCTGATTATTTCCCGAACCGAGTTAGTTCAACGAGGCAAGAAGAATCTTTTCTAAGCGTGTCCTCTCTGAATAAAGGAAGCATGGGACTTGTATGAAGGGAGTCTGTACCTATTCATGACAGGAAACAGTAAAGCAGTGGGATATTCCTGAGCATGCTCCGTTGAAGTTCAGAAAGAAAGATGCCAGATACATTCTGGGCAAGCTTACAACAAATTCATCACGCACATGTTGGAAAGCTTAAAATGGTGGCCTGTGGCACCTCGGGGGATGCTCAGCTTAGAGCATTAAGATTTAGTTAGTAGAAAGCAACAGGACATTTTGATAATCCACTAATATAAGAAATTGCTCCTAAAAATACCTGCCTTGCTTTGTGTCTTAACACAAGGCATGTCACCTGCTGCTATTGAGTCCCACTATGGTTTGGAACGACGAGAGGTTCTTGAGGGAGGGGGTGCTAATTGGGACCATGCTCCGAGGCCTTCCTCGCCTTCCCTGAATCCCCGGTGCCTGCGTTCCATGTCTTTATTTCCATTTTGCTCTCATCATCTCAGCCATAGTCAGGACCCAAGTGACAGAGTTGACAGGGAAGAAGATCTAATGTTGTAAAATAACAGAACGCTTCGGCTTATTCTCTGACATGCCTCTTTCCACAGAGTTCCGTACCTCTCAGTCCTGAAAAGAGGAATCACACAGTTTTGATTTGGCCTAGGAAATGTCAACGGATTCCTGGCAGATGTACTCAGGGAAAGAATGTGAGTTGGATACATGCAGCAATTGATTTCTGTGCCAGAAAAGTGGATCATACTACCTATTCTGTTTAATATCACTGGGAAAGTATTTTAAAATCTTTCATTGGCATGCTTGTGCCTTGTTTTGTGTTATGGCTGAAGTAAACCCCTGCCTAGGAAATGGTACATCCCATATCTTATTGATCCTGATGTATTTAGCAATATGTTTTGAGTTTCTAGTGAAAGGAAACTATATAAAATGTTCATAAACTCACACAGTTATTACCAGCGAACCCACCATTTCCTGTAGTACTGAAATTCCCGAGTTGTCAGAGTTCTGTAGAAACTTGTTAGAAATGCTTGTGTCGGGGAATTCCCATGGCTTCCAGATCTTCTCTATGAACCAGCCATTGTTTGTCAGTGGAATTACCTACTAATCATGGACAAAGCAAAGCAATTTCAAGTCACTCCAAACTGAGATAAAGAAAAATCTGTTAGAAAATATAAACAAGGTCATCTCCAGGTTCCATCTAACACAGATCTGTGTTTCACAGAACACTTTTACCAAATTGTACAAAACTACAGACATAGAATTTAGAATAAAATAAGTATTTACTTGTAGCAAAGGAAAGGGTCACAAAAATGGTAAATTTTAAAGACCTGAGAAAATTACAAGCAAAATTGCAAATGTGTTACATACAATCCAAGGAATCATTATCTGGAGATGCTGAACTATCTACTCTTTTGTTGCCTCTTCATGAGATAATGATTTTATAATAACATTTTCCACCAAGATAGCATAATGACAGTTATCCAGTTATCTGTGCATTGAAATGTGTTTTTATTATTGATAATTGAGATGCAGCAGTGATGGTTGCTCTCATTTCCATATATTTTCTTTGTAGTGCTGCCTTAGGTTTGCACCTTCCTACCAGGAATTCTAATAAATCCCATTATCTCTTAAAATATGATATGCATAATACATTTGTAATTGTATATATACATTATTAAGATCATCCCTGACAGGAGAGAACTTCAGATTAGACCTGATGTAAATGAGAGCAGAATCCAGTGCTTAAAATTTTACACATCTGCTGCTCGAAATAATTCATCCCAGACTACTTCTGGCTTTGCATATTTTCACCCTGTCTATTCTTCATCAACCTGTGCATAGATGTGACCTCTAACCTCTTACCTCTCTGCTCAGATCCAAGTAACGCAACAACTTTTTAGGAGCAAATCTTACCTTGAATTATCAATGTGAGCTGTGACGGGCGCTTTAAAGTTTGTCTCCTAAGCTACAGGCAATGAAAGACTGCCGTTGGGTGATCACTCTGAGCTGTTACCCTGTAGACAGTATCAACCACATTTTCCATTCTTTCTAGTCCTTTCTCTAAGTCAATAAAGTCCAGCAGGCAGCAGCCCCAAGACAGGTTGTTGGCATAGGACTAGCTTCGTAAGTCCGGGCCTAACATCCTATCTAGTATCTAGTATCTGCTAAACTCAGAGAAATCCTCTAAACTCAGGTATCTCTCCCCTATAAAGACTATAAATGTAAGGTATTTCCTTTGTTTTGTGGCTGCTGTCAGATTGCCTATCTCAGTTTTCCACTGTCCAAGTGGCTGGCACTATTAAAGGACCTAGTTGCCTGAAATACACCTTGGCACTTACCTAGAAAACCAGCTTGTACAAATACTGTACCTAAATACTGGTGTTGCAATCTTGGCCCATCAGAACCTTGGCAGTAAGACACTAGCCCAGAAAGTCCCCAAAGTAAATATATCCCACACTCTACTTCTTATCTTTATCCCCAAATTCCCATAGCTATACTGGGCGCATCTATGACAAAGTAAGAATCTTAATGAATGTGGTTAAAATTCTTTTCTTTGTAAACATGAAACCTCACCAGCATGTCAACACAACACCAATGCCATCTTTAGCCTTTGGACGTGGCCTAAGCAAATGAGTCTAATGGAGATTGGATTCATTTAGCCTCTTGTGATATCTGCCTCCAAATCAAAGATTATGAAATTAAGGGAACATCTTTTTTTCCCTTTATGTCTCATAAGAGTGTCTCTGATTATCAGGTTAGTGACAGCCAGGTCAGTGACAGTCAGATTAGTGACATGTTAGTGACAGCCAGGTCACACTTCTCCAAACTAAACAAAAGATCACGGGCTGAGGATAAGCAGATACAACAAAAGGAAATTTAGGCAGGAAAAGAAGATGGCAGAAAAGCAATCCTGATGAAGTTCAGGAATTCAGGATTCCAGCGTAAAAGCAAAGAAAGAATTGTAACTAAAACCACCTTTTCTACTCGGTCCTGACTTCCTGACGTCCGGACATGTCATAAACTCACTAAGCGGAAGACGCCCGGGATGAGAACCACCCACTGCAGGAGTAGAAAGGGTGTGGCCAGCATTGGTGTTGGTTTAAGCTGCTCCACAATGACATAGACATCGGAGATTTCTAGCTGACTGACTCTCTAGTCGTCTTATCTGGAATTTCAAACCTCTTACAAGGGAGTTTCTGTCAACAATTGCTCTTGAGGAGAGGGTGAGCCTGCTGGTCACTGGCCCTTGAATCCAGCTGCTGGGGCTGACAGTGTGCACACAATCTTCAAATATCTCCTAAGTCAAATATCAGACTTATTATTTTAACACGGAAATGTATAGTCACAGGAAAAGGAGGTATATTAGAAGGAATATTAGGGATGCCTGTTTAAAGTGCAGAATGTCCAACTCATGGAATTATAAGAAGCTGACCCTTCTGCGTGTGGATTCCACACACCTGTGGCTGGCAAGGGCATCAGGACATTCCTATGCCATGGCACGAACACCTCAGGATGACAAGGGTCCCAGAAAGGGAACTTTTGGAATAGCTGCTCCTGAGGCATACTGAGAAATTGGTGCAAGCCTCCAGTCCAGAACTGCTGAAAATCGAACAGCGACAAGCACGCGTGCACACCTGCCCTTCCTTCCTGAAGCGGTGCTTTCTGAAGATCCATTCCTGCTCTGACAGTGGTTCCACTTGCCGCTTCCCGTTTCTACCGCTTTGCCTTTCCTTGCCGACCTTTTTGTTTATCTTGGGCCTTGATGACTAAATGAGATCTTAAACACAAAATGCTTTAGCCTATCCCTAAGTAATTTTCAGATGTTGCCACCTAATTCTATTTTTCCTGGTGGCTCCCAAGTTTAGTTCACTAGGGTGACCTTTCTCTGATTCTTTATGCCTGCCCTACAATACGAATGGGTATTTAAATCTTAGCAAATACAAAAACGATTTCTTGATTTTTCCTGTCTACCACCTACACAATATGGTCTTTCTGTAGGAATCACCATTGCCACATGAGTCACCATGAAACACCCCGTTCCTTAGGTGGACGTTTTAAAGTCTTTAAGTGGACTTTGAATTTTTCTACTTCTCATAACTTATCCTTAGCCCACCAAACAAATACTGCTATACATATATTCATATACTATCCCACAGATGGTCTCTTCCCCCTAAGCTTGCCCAGGCTGAAAGGGTGCTAGTAACAGGACAACTGGAATAGGAATGTCATGGGACTATAAAGGTGATGGGTGTTTTGCTATTCAAAGAATTTCTCAACTGTTTCACACAAGTTTGGCCTGGGAAGTCACTGACTGGCATGAGAATGTAACAGAAGTGTAAATTTTCTAACACCTTTTCCATCAATCATTTTCTCTAAATTCTCTCTTGTTCCATTACAAGTTTGGAGCTTGAGTTATTCTCCACTCAATAGCTCTTTGTATGTTTTGGCTGAATCAGAAATAAGGAGCCCCTCGGAGGACTAGCGGAATTGTTGCTAGCTGTTACAAAGGAATCAATTTTAGTCAAAAGCAGAGCAGCTTGTTTCAAGTGACAATTGAACTGGTGAAGATAACTCAGTGGTAAATACAGTGATTGACATAGTACACATTGAAGAAACCCAATTACGTTGTCAATGACACATAAGCAGATGGTAAATTTTACTCAATATTTAGACTCTGGTTACTCATCATATAGTAAGTTCATATAGTGTAACATTATTATATAAAATTATTTTAATATTAACTATGGGAAATAACATCTTAATCCCAATTACATCTTTAAGCACCATAACAAAAATTAAGAATCCCAGTTTGCAATGTGAGTAACAAGACCATAAACATGCTTCAGGCCACTTTTCAAAAGATTTTATGTGCAAGAGAATTGTTATAATATTCATATATTTAGAAAAATATATAACAAAATTTCACAAAGGAAAATTAAAGCGCTAAAATGATTCCATTATTTTCCATACAAAAGGAACTACTTAAATAAAAGTACTTTAGATAAGTCCCATTGAACATTTTCCTTGCAAATGAATCAGCTCATTTCTTAATTGAATATAGTGATTTCCTCTTAAATTACCAGCCTGGAAAGCTGTCTTCCTCAAATAAGTAAGATTGAGGGTTTACATGCACAAAGAATGGAATTCTTTGTTTGTCCTTTTGAAGTCGCTGAAAGACAAAAGCCATCGATTGCGTGCCAAAACAGAAATTTAAACTGACGTTACAATTTTAAGGCTGACCAACTGTGAGCTCCCTCTTGAAAGCATTTCACCACATTTTAAACACGGGATTTTTATCCCCCATGCTGAGTGGCCTTGGGTTACTCAAGGGTAAGGAGTGACAAACTGAAACCCAGTCTACCAAAGAAACAGAACAACACCAGTGAACTCTGAAGGAAAGTCAAGGGTAAACTAAAACAACAGGATATTGTTGCAAAGGGAGAAACCCCCTCCAATTATGCTACAAAGTGTTGCTTTTGGTATACTTTGTAGAATTTCATTTGGTTTTGCTACTGAGGGGGCTAGAGAGGTGGCTAGGAGAAAAGCCAGCTCCAGCTCTCCCTGCTGAACCCAGGCGGCTGCTCCCTACATCCACCCTGGGCAGCTCACGACTCCAAGCACAGGGGCTCTGACCTCCTCTTCTAACCTCCGCGGACACTTGCACAGACACATATGTGCACACATAATTTAAAAAAATCAAAGTCAGAATATTTTATACAAAACATTTAGGCATTTGGCTTTTTAAAAAATATACATAAATAGATGATATACGCACATAATCTAACAGATCCATTCTGGCTTTCCATGCATAAATTAACCAGCAGCAGTGAAGAAAACATGTACTTTTAGATGGAGCTTGCCCCAAAGCCTGATTTTTAGTCATATATACACATGTGCTGGCACACACATGTGCACACACGCATATCCCATCACATCTATTTACTTGGTTGTATACAGAGGGGTAGGCATGGCGGATATGTGATGTGGAGTCAGTTCTCTCCTTCCACCATGTAGAGCCCAGGGATGGAACGGGTTATCACGCTTGGCAGCAAGCGTCCTTACTCACAGAGCCGTCTTGCCAGCTCTGCAGTGTTTTGCTTCCGATCCGTTAATTCACACTTTGTCTATTTAATTTATGATCCTAATCAAAATGATTCAAATGCTTTGATTTGAAAATGCACACAGAAAATTTAGCCTTAAAACATTTTAGCCCACTCCCTCCAAGGTAAAGCTGGAAGTTGTTCATTTTGATACATGAGTAATGACATTGAACATTTTATTGTTCCTGTATTCAGCAGATCAAGTTGAGAATCCAAGTCAGCATGGAAAGAAAGCCTTAACTCCTTAGGTACAGAGTGCTTCCTGCCTGCTGATAACTCTGCTACCTTAGTGTCTTTGTAGTGATGAAGTTCAAACACAGTTTGCCAGCTCGGAAGGAACTGGAGGAGTCAGAAGAGAAATGAGCCTTCCCAATCAGCATTGTTTAGCGTTTGCTTAAGAATGAAAGTAGACTCTCCCAGGATTGTGTGACTCACAGTGATTCCTATGACAAAATGCCTGGGGAAAACAACTGAAGGGGGGAAGGGCTTAATGTGACTCACAGTTTCAATTCAAGCTGCCATGGTTGTGTTGACTTTGAGCCCTAGTGGGAAAACACCATTCATGGCAGAGCAGAGCACTCTACTATGCTGTGCAGAAGCAGTGGAAGGGGCTATGGGCAAGACATGCCCAATGAAGGTGGGTGTGCCAGAGTCCACTCTCAGCCCAGTCAAGCTGACAGTCCGCGTTAATGTTCATCTCTAATACTGACAACGACTTTCCCATCACCTTCATGACTATGTAGAATTCTATATATTAAATACAGAAACAAGATTACATGCTAAAAATTAAAAGTCTTCTCTAAACTTAAGTTGATCTATTTCACAGGAAAAAGACTCTGTCTGCTTATCTATTATTCAATATATGAAATTTTATGAATTAAACATATGTGAAAAAATGTGGGGGCCTGGAAACAATCTATTTCCATTTCTAACATAGCTTCTACATTGAGGAAACAAGGTGTGGTATAGCCAAAGATCCCTATATAATGAAGCTTCAGTAAGGCAAAGGGAGGGATAAATGTGGCAACTGGCTCAACAGTAGAGTGGTTTTTTGGAATTATTTTGGTGTAGAAAGAGACTGAGTGCCACAAGAAAGCCTTTACAACATAAAATGAATTATACAAGCAAACAAGGATGCTCCAAGACCCTAACTTCATAACAGATACAAACAATATAAAAATGTACATCAATATAGGAATTGAAGTTCTAGCTAGAGCCATAAGACAACAAAAGGAGATCAAGGGGATACAAATAAAAAAAGAAGTCAAACTCTCACTATTTGCTGACGATATGAAAGTATATATAAGTGACCCTAAAAATTCTAACAGGGAACTCCTAAACTCATAAACCACTTCAGTGATGTAGCAATCTACAAGAAAAACTCAAAAAAGTCAGCAGCCCTACTTTAAAATGATAAATGGGCTGAGAACGAAATCAGAGAAGCATCACCCTTCCCAATAGCCACAAATAGCATAAAATATCTTGGGGTAACACTAACCAAAGAAGTGAAAGACCTGTATGACAAGAACTTTATAACTTTGAAGAAATAAATTGAAGAAGACACCAGGAAATTGATAGATCTTTCATGCTCTTGGGTAGGTAGACTTAACATAGTGAAAATGGCAATTTTACCAAAACTAATCAGATTCAATGCAATGCCCATCAAAATCTCAGAAAAATTCTTCACAGATCTTGAAAGAACAATACTCAATTTCATATGGAAAAACAAACAACAACAAAAAAAAACCAGGATAGCCAAAATAATCCTGTACAGCAAAGGAACTTCTGGAGGCATCACAATCCCTGACTTCAAACACTACTACAGAGCTACAGTACTAAAACAGCCGATAATGGCATAAAAACAGACAGGGTGACTAATGTAACTGAATGGAAGACCCTGGTATCAATACACACACCTACGAACTCCTGATTTTTGAAAAGGAAGCTAAAAATATGAAATGGAAAAAAGAAAGCATATTCAACAAATGGTGCTGGCATAACTGGATATCAACATGTAGAAGAATGCAATAGATCTGTATCTATCACCATGCACAAAAATCAAGTCCAAATGAATCAAAGACCTCAACATAAAGCCAGCCACACTGAACCTCATAGAAGAGAAAGTGGGAAGTACACTTGAACGCATTGGCACAGGAGACCACTTCCTAAATAGAACCCCAGTAGCACAGACACTGAGGCAAACAATTAATAAATGGGACCTCCTGAAACTGAGAAGCTTCTGTAAAGCAAAGGACATACTCAACAAGACAAAACAAAACCTACAGAATGGAAAAAGATCTTCATCAACCCCACATTGGACAGAAGATTGATCTCCAAAATATACAAAATCTCAAAAATCTTGACATCAAAAGAACATATAAGCCAATTTAAAAAAATGGGGCACAGACCTAAGCAGAGAAGTCTCAATGGACATGTCTCAAATGGCTAAAAGACAACATCCTTATCCATCAGAGAAATGCAAATCAAAACAACTCTGAGATTCCATCTTATACCTGTCAGAATGGCCAAAATAAAAAACACTGATGACAGCTTATGCTGGAGAGGATGTGGGATAAGGAGAACACTCCTCCATTGCTAGTGGGAGTGCAAACTTGTACAACCGCTTTGGAAATCAGTACAGTGATTTCTCAAAAATTAGGAAACAATCTACCTCAAGACCCAGCAATAGTGCCCTTGTGCATATACCCAAAGGATGCTCCATCATACCACAAGGACATAGGCTCAACTATGTTCATAGCGGTATTATTTGTAATAGCCAGACCTTAGAAACAACCTAGAGGTCCCTCAACTGAAGAATGGATAAAGAAAATGTGGTTCATTTACACAATGGAGTACTACACGATCTGAAAATGACTGCTTCAGCAGAACCAAGTACTTTTAAAGAAAAAACAGACAGACAGATGCCTACCTCATGTCATCTAGACTACTAAACCCGAGAACCTTCTTGAGAAGGAGCCGTCAAGGACTAAACTACCTGGAATCAGAAAACATGGGATATATTGCCAATTCAAGTCCCTTAGCCACCCTTCCATGTTGGGAAGGTAGAACTGTTGTAACAGTCATAGAAAACTAATGTATGAAGTGACCATTAATTTTCTCTTCATGAGTAAAATTTCTCTTCTATTTTGTGCATTAAACATGTTGCTTTCCCAACAGAAAATGGTGGCTGAAAATATATTATGACCTAACAATTGAATACTCTGGAGATGATAATTATAACCTCTAAGAGTTAAGTTGTAATCCAAATATTTGAAAAACAATAACCCATATTCAAACAGATACTAAAATTCCAAGTGTATGAAGTCTTGATATTTTTATCACTTTCATATTCTGCATTTGTAAGACTTGGGAGCAAAGATTATCAAGAATCAAACAAATATATTAATAAAAACATCCAAGTCAACTGAGAAGTTTGGTAAAAATCAATAAGCACCTTCTGCAAGAGTAATCATATTTGGTTCATATAACATTGATTCGATTTTAGTAAAAGATATTTCTAAGGTAGCTATGGAAAAAATTCAGTATTGACCCTCCCAAACAAAAACAGTGTACTTGTGTACAAAGAAGAAATAGCACAAAATAAAGCCATGGAAATAAAATATTTTGGCTTCATCTAGTATGTCTTCAAGTCCTTCACACAGCATTCCTGACAGGCAATAACTCACGGAGCAGGATGAATTTATATGAGCTCTTGTCAATTGCTACAGACATATGGCTGTTTCTTCACTAACCACCTTCAAAGGAGACTGACTTCCTCACAAGAAAGCCTATTCTGGTTTTCTATAATTTCATTTTCTAGAAAATCATTGTGTTGAAATTAAATCTGTCAGAGTCCACCAACATTTTCCTCTCATTCAATAACTGTTTTTCTTGCTTACACTTGCTTTCATAACTCACTTGGTGCATAGCATAAAACTATAGACTTAAAGAATTTGGATTTGGAATGCAGGAGATGAATCAAGTCTCCCCCTCCCCCAACACCCTTGTTTCTTTACAGGAACATAAACATTGAAAGGAGGCTTGGAGTGAGATCTTGACAAGTATAGCATTAGCGCTGATGGTGAAGTCTTTGGCAGAGTTTAAATGTTTGAGTGATGCCCAGCACCTGCCCAGCACCCCAGAATAGTGAGTCCCTTATCTGCCTCCGTCTTGTTCTTGCCAGAGCACACTGAACCAACACCTCCACACGAGTTACTTAAATTTCTAAAAAAACACACACAAAAAGTCTTCCCTTATCCCTACCTCCCTAAGTTACTTTCCTTGATTTTAAGCTCATTATTAATGGTCCCAGTCATGTTTCTTTGAACAAATATCTTTATCCATTTATCCATTCACAGTCTGGCTCCTGAAAGCCAGCACATTCCATATGTGGTATGGGCACTTAGCAGCATCAAGCTCACCAGGTTAGCTATAATTGGAGGCAACATCACATTCCTATTGATTAGCCAGCTAAAAGTCTGCGATAGTATTCCTTAGACTATCTTATATATCTAGTATTCCTTAGAATATAAAATTTTGAGGCTTCTTTTTTCTTTTATCTAAAAATGTGGTACTTTGTTAAAAAAAAATCCCAACAGGCAAACTTTATATCTAACACATGTTGAATGCCATCCCTGTGTCTTACAGCCTTCGAAATGTTTTAAACTTCTCTATACCATAATTCTTCTTTGCATATCATAGCCCTGAGAGTCTTGCACCAGGCTTAAGTTTAATGGGATATTCCCTTTGTCCTTTCAGCAGATATTTTAAGGTAAAGTTCTGATGTTCTTTACATAATAGTAACTATGATAGCTATGGTGTCTAGCATTGTCTTTTTCCACCAAACACTGCTCTAAGTGTTCAAGTGTCATCACGTCTAAGATAAAGGCTCTGCCCACTCTCCTGGGGCACACAAAGACACAGCTACTTTGTGGTGACAAGAAGGCTGCCTAGGAGGTGGCTGTTTCATTTCATATTCGTCTTGACAGGCTAGTCTAGCAGCACCTTCTACATATTTTGAAATATTCCCTGAGAGGTGCCAAAACTTGAACTCCAGGTGCCTGACTCTAGATTCTGCCTTCTTCATCTGGCTAAATCCCATCTTCCCATGCCAGATGAAGTAAAGGTCAAACACAATAAGTGACAACTCAGTTCTCCCATGTTTCTGCCACCGAGGCTATGCTTTTATCTCACTGGACATTTGATATGTAAGTAAAAAGATCTGCTGCCAAAACTTTAATAGCACTAAAGGGCAGAGAAAAATACAGCAAATAGCTGAATTTATCATGGATAGCTCCTCCAACGGCACAAGTGGATGCATTTACTGACACTGAGTATATCATTGAAGACATCTGTGTGAAGCTACATGCAATGCTGCGTGCATGCGAATGGAGGCATCTTCCCCCTGGGAAACAGTGCGAGCTTTAATAGATGCTTAGGTGAGCTACAGGCACACAATAGTTCAGCATTGCACAGGCTCACATCTCCGACGTGCGCCTAAATGTGTTCATCTTGCAAGGAGATGAGGCAATAAAGGAAAATCTTGTTAAATCATATAACCTATAATTATGATCCTTAAACTCAGAAATTTGATGTCAAGCAAAATAGTTATTACGTTTGAGCTACAGTTTCACATCTGTGAGACAGGGAGGATCGTACCTCCCCTCCTTCAGACTGTCGGGAGAGAAAAGTAAACCAATGTGCTTAGCATGCTCAGAAGAACTTCCTCTAGACGGTAGCTGCTTCACATAAGCTTACATTCGTGTGAGCAGTGTCCCCGTATGAGTGGTAGTGTGACCAGCATTCTCAAAGCTAGAAAAAGTATTAAACAAAGTACACTGCTGATAATGAATTGGAGCTATGATTTGAAAAAAAAGCATTAATGATTTGAAAAAAACAATAATGTTATTTGCAATTTCAAATGCATGTTATCTGAACAGAAAAAGGCTTCTATCTGCATTAAAGGGGGTGATCTTGTAATTCATTCATCAGGAAGACCTCATCTGTTGGCATACATCCATGGAAACACTTGATAAAACAGAAGTGTGGGTTTCCTTTCCACTGGCCAGTTTAAAGATACTCTAAAAAGTAGAAATAACTCCTTCAGTCTAAACAAAGCAAAAACTGGAAGGCAAGACAATAAGCACGGCTGATTTTAAATTTTTACCCCACTGCGTTATCAGAAGAGCGCCGCCTGGGCTCTCGCCATGCAGAATGCCCCGGGAACAGAGGTGCTGAGAGGCCGGCATTCTAAATGATCTTTTCCAGGCTTGTCTGTTGCTATTGCTTTGAGAAATAGAGAAAATGAAGGTTGATTGCTGCTTACGATAAAGATAATGATAAAGAGAATGTCTCTGCTAGGCAAATATTGGACTGACTTGCCTGCTATTAGAGAATGCAGAACTGCATAAGCCTGGGGCTGAGTCTCCACTCAGTGTCAGCTACGCTGTCACAGCGCCTACTTGGAACTGGAGCCCGAGCTGAGAAGAGGACGCCTCCTCCTCCACCTTCCAGATGCTCATGTTTGCCCCATCCATAAGTGTTGCTCTCCACTCTCCGCAGAGGAGTTTCCCGTAGTAGTTAATGCGGAGACTCATGACCGGGCAGCGTGCCAAGAAGAAGTGAAAGTTCCACACCCTGATATTTTTCTTGCCATTTGTCTCAGCCTACCTTCTCTGGCTGAAGCCTATGACTTTGTCTCTCATGTGACTCAATGCCCAGGGCCTCTCTACCCATTATACTGAATCCTACATATGGTGGCGCTCTGTGATCAATGCCTTTAGCATTCAAAGAATACTGCAACACACACACTGACAGCGCATACGAGACCAGAATCCCCACCATCCGTACATCACACTTTCGTCTTTCTCTCTTTTGAAGTATCCATAGCATTCTACTAATGTAAAACAAACTCCCATTTACAGAGAATTTGCTTTTATAAAAATATTGCTAAATCAAGTTTGCATAATTTTGTGCATCTATTATATAATACCTACTAATTATTGGCCACAGTTTCCATGAATACCTGTGTTTTATAGTGTTATTAATGGAAAAGCCAAAATCATTAATTTCCTGGTCTAACTGGCTTGTAAGCATAATTCTCTATGCATCAAATTCAGATTCTGCATTTCAAGTGCAAGCCCAAATAAGAATTCTGATATAAATGTGCTATACCAGAATGTGGTACCAGAAATGTCCATTCTGCACCTCGTCATCACCACAAATGAAAGTAGATTCACAAAATAAATATTTCATAATTTGGAGTCATTTTGTAAGCAGGATTTTTAATGAAATTTCTTAAAGATCTCCTCATTGTTGAGTATAACTAGCCCTGCTACCACTGACACCGTGTCCGAATCCCATGAGCAGAATACACTCTCTTCTTTTCAAGGCCTGACAGCTGAGTCTCACAAGACCTCTGGAACGCCAAGCAGAGTCCATGACAGCCGACTCTGGCAAGAGCAATCACTGCAGACAAACAACCCCGTTTAACTAGTGATTTGAAAGCGGCAAGAGGGGAATCTTTGACTTGACTGTGTATCGAGATAGGCTTTCATTAGACCCAAGTCTGGAATGACTAGAAAATGTTCACTTTGAAAATTGACATCTACTTAGAAAGTGGAGAGGGGCAATTTGATGATTGCACTCAGGTTTTCCTCAGTCTCTTTCTAGCAGTTGCTTTTCAGCTTGAGGGAGCTCTGGCTGACATACAGAATCCCAAATCAAGAGCCAGCAAGTTGTATGTAAAAACATGGAGATGGCCCAGCAGCCCCCGCACCATTGAACATGATAGGTAGAGACCTGGAGATGTTCCAGTAGACCGCACACCGCTGAACATGCTAGGTAGAGACCTGGAGATGTTCCAATAGTCCGCACACCGCTGAACATGCTAGGTAGAGACATGGGGATGGCCCAGCAGTCCACACACTGCTGAACACGCAAGGTGAGTAGAAACCTGGACATTGGCAAACTGTACTTTCACAGATATTTCCTAATCCCTGCCTCTTTCCCAAAGTTTACTCGTACCAAACTGTATTCTCCAGCCCCTTGATTTGTATACTGTATCATTAATGTATTATTTTCAGAAGCCATGCCAATGTAAAAAAGAAAAAAAATAAAATAAAAAGACTGGGTAAGGCACAGGCTGGAATTTGTTTGGTCATTCCAAGTGCTTACAAGCCATATCTCCAATTCACAGGACCCTTCCCACCAGAAGTTAACAAAAGATGCTGGTAAAGTCAATGTTTCCACGGTAGAAGCATGTACTCAATGCACAGATATACTCACTGAAGGAACTGGGAGACAGCTCAATGGGTAAAGTCCTTGTTGTACAACCATAAGGATCTGAGCATTCAGGTAAAAAAATCAGGCAGTGTGTGCTGTTCTCTATCCTGCTGGGGAGTGGGGTAAGAGGCAGGCAGACCCTGGGAACTCACTAGCCGACCGGTCCAGCTGAAACAGCAAGTTCTGGGCTCAGTCTTGGACTAGTTCTTGGTATACAACCTGTCTTGGGCTGCTGCCAAGGGCCATTCCAATCTGAATATCCTTTGATGCCACCTGATGAGACATCTGACCCAGGGTGCAGCCTAGAGCCATGTCTGGATCTATGGTCCTACCACAACTGGGTAGGTGCTGATGTCCAAGGCCACACAGAGGCCTGGGGTCTAGACTGCAACCTGTGGCCATGCTGGTGTCCAAGAGCTGTGTACTTCTGCCGGGGTCATGCCAATCTAAGTGGCCTGAGCTATCACCCGGAGCCATGATGTTGTACGGGCCAGAGCAGCAGCTGGGGTCTGTGTTTTGTCCACATACCATGTTAGCACGGGTCATAGGAACCATGTGTACTGAAATTTGAGGGCTATGCTGAACTGGCCCTCGCTTATTCTGAGATAGCTGCCCTTCCCCTGCTGGACACTGCAGCGGGAGAGTTGGTCTGGCCCTCATAGGAGCGCTGGCCCCACACTCAGGCGGGATGGTCCCACCCCTCGCTATGGGTATGGGAGAGCTGGCCCTGATGGCTTGGGTCTAGGAGAGCTGGTTCTACACCTCGCCTGAAGGGGATTGTCCCAGCATCCAAGACTGACCAGCTCAGCTACCACACAGACCCACATCCTGGGTATGAGGTTGGCCCACCCCAACATCTACCCCATCTCTGACCTGCTGGAGTGTGTAAAGGGAGTGGTCCAGCAGAATGACAGCCACAGGATCTCCTTGACTCAGGGCAACTGCAGGATATCCAAGAAGAGTTTTGGTGTGGGTCCATTGACAACAATGTGCCAGAAGCCCTAGGCCTTGAATCAGACCAATGACTCATGACGATGAACATTTGTGGGTCAGGCTGACTGGACAAAGGGTATGATGTGTGACACACCGCAGCACCCAATGTCACTAGAACAAATGAAGAGGTGTTGGAGCAACAGGAAGGATGGAGGAGCAAGGTGGTATTTTTTGTTGCTGTTGTCATTTGCTTCGTTTTGTTTTTAATTATATTTAGGAAGGTTTCTTTTGGGAGGAAGGATACTTCAGTGGTGTGGGACGTATATAGAGGGACAGGGAAGTCAGTGGGATTGGGGAGCATGCCATGAAATTCCCAAAGAGTCAATAAAGAATATATTTAAGAGAGAGAGAGAGAGAGGGAGAGATAGAGAGCCTGCCTCAAAAATGTAGTGGAGAGCAACAGAGGAATGTCAACCTCTGGCACGCCACACCCAGAGGCATATGTGTTCCCTCTCTCTCTCTCTCTCTCTCTCTCTTTCTCTCTCTCTCTCTCTCTCTCTCTCTCTGTCTCACACACACACACACACACACACACACACACACACACACACACACACGACAGTGAAGGATGCTCCTTTCTCCTGTGAAAAAGTGTCCTTATAACCAGTCCAGAAATTGAGTGTACAGTGATTCCAGTTTCAAACAGCCAGTTGCCAGATGTTACATTGGCCAGGCTCCTGAGAAAAATGGCTCCAGAATTCTTCAGCATGGATCAGCTTTAGCCATCTTGGAAAGAATTTTGGCCCTGTGCCTCCAAACCAAGTAAGCCAGGACAGGCTTCATGCATGAACTTCGGCTTGAGTTTCTCTGACAGATTGTGATGTCCAGGCCAGTAGATGGCTGTGGTTCTGTTAAGGATCAAAGTCCCTTTGGTTGGGTCACTTCAGAGAAAGTTCAGTGCTAAGAGTTACTGCCACTAACTGCAAGTGTTGACTTTTCTAACCGAAGACCAGAAACCACAACTCAAGTGTGCAATGAGGATGGGTGTGTGCCCTGGATATTTCAAGCCCCTTTGGCAAATAAGTGACTTAGTTGTGACACATACCAGACAATATCTCAGCAAATACCTCATCATGGTACACAGTTCTTCACACCCAGAAAGACTTGCAGTAATGCATTGATAGTTTAAGGTTCTTTCCTTAATTTTCCATTTTTTCTTTTAGGTATCAATCATGTGCACAATTTCATTATTCAATTCATATAATTAATCAACAAAATTATAAATTCCCTGAGGACTTTATATCTTAGATTTTTTTCATTTATCTGTATCTTAATTTGTCTTCACCAGAGCACGGCAGACAATAGCTACTATATCCCATTACCGTTTGGGGCATCAACTACACTGTCTCTCCTCCCTCCCTTGGAGCTAAACATGACCATGTGCCTGAGTTCTGAACAACAGAGTGTGCTCAGAAATAAAGTTCCTCAATTCTGAGACACACTCACCAAGATCCCTATCCACGACCCTCTTGGTCCTTCATTGCCTACCATTTGAATGGAGAATAGTGCAGAATTGTTGAGAGTATGGACAGAGCCAGCAGAAAAGGGGAGAGCGGGCTCCTGAATTTTTTCTTCTGGAGAATTACCCAGAGTTACCTCACAGAGAACAACCACATTGAACTGGAGAATAAGAAGTAAAGTCTTCACCCTACACCCGGGAATTCTGGCATTTTAAAATATGAGCATTTAGCTTTTCTTATACAGAGTTCTTCATCTAAGTGTATATCATGTATGTGTTGTTTATTTATTTCCTTATCTCCCTAAATATTCTCGAAGCCCCTTGAAGCTGGAGCTGTGCCTAATACAGCCCTCTAGCAGGCATTTACTCCTGGCTCAGTGCCTCGTAAGTGGCAAGTCCTCAATAAATCCTGTTGAGTGTGTGAATACATGAAGACGTGTACAAACACAAGTAAGTTAATAAATGCTTCTTCAGCTGAAGCACAGAAACAAGGGAAGAAATCCAAAAGCAGAGCGAAGAAAAATGCCTATCATTTCACATGTTGTCTTTCTTCCTCTGATGTAAAACATTCAAAAGCACTCGGAAGCAAATTTTGGCATATTCTAATCAATCCAGTCATATCATGGCTACTGAACAAATGGCCTAAGACATTTTCTGTTCTCACACCATGTCTATGTAACTTATTCTTCCTTAATGAGTGTGATTGTGTTGCTATGTGACATATTTCAGCAGCCAGCCAATGTTACACCTGTGCCGGTGCCATTTGAATGCTGTACTAATTTTGCCTAATTTGTTCTGATACGTAATAACTCTTCTAGCCAGACAGCTCCAGATGCCTGCCTAAAACAACTTGCATCTTTATATGAGCCCCTGTGTAGATCAGATTAGATCAACAGCCCTGGCACAAAATGCTGAAAAGTAATCTCCCTTTGTCTTCTCTGACTGCAAAGCCAAATCAATGCCAGCAGGTGCCTCTACGTGTTATTGCCTTCGCTGTCAGTTAGTGCCAACACAGACAAGCTCAACAGGATTAGAAGAAGCAAAATGGTTCTTAAAGCATGTATGCTGCCAAGACAACAGGCTATATTACATCTCTTTCATTGTATACACATCCACTGCATCCAACAAAGAATACAGTGTAGGGTTTGATCAAAACTCAGGACATGCACATCAAGCAAAAAGTTAATGAGGAGAAACTATAGAACACGAGCAAAATACAACTAGTCACATAATGGCTAGAGGCCAAGGCATCAGCTAGTTATCCAATCTACACATCAGATGGTTTTAAGAAACATCTCCTACTTGATTAAGTTTGATTTACAAATGGGCAATCTTCTCTCAATTGTACCTGTTTGGTACTGCATGAAGAGGCACGAAGAGAAACAATCACTCTGTGAATATTGTTAATTGACTGTTCTATACATGAACAATTTTAGTCTTTCCAAGATATATAATTTGTCTAGAAGACTCTGGTTTGTGCACCCCAGTGGATTATAAATAACAAATTCTTGAATGTCTTTCATCAAGACATATACTTGCCCTCCCTTTGATCCTAGGCTAGCCTGTTGCTCTCTTGACCGGTCTGTGCAGTGAAGTGATGGTATTCTACCCTCTCTCTTACTTTTACAAAGATGGAAGCTTCTGCTTTGGCCTGTTTGAGTTCCGAGTCTCCATGTGAGAAGTTTACAGCCGTGCTGGAGAGACCACACAAGGAGGATATACAGTCAAGTGATAAAAATCTTTGTGAACCCTGTCTTCAATCTATGGGCCTCAGTTTAGGATGCTCCTGAGTAAATTCTTCTTTGTTCCCTTCAGACTGGCCAAGACACCAGATGAACATCATAAAGGGACCCCATACAACAAAAGCCTTAAAAAGGAGAAGAATCACCCAGCTAAGCTCTGATAGAATCCCTCTCAAATCAAATGGTTGCATATGAAAACTTAGCCCTAAATAGTACACCAGTATCACTCCATCCAAAACACAGGGGACGGTCAGTGAGAAGGGGTAGAAAGAATGCAAGAACCAGGAGAGGAAGACTATGGAGTTGTGTCCTAAACATTGCCGACTTAATACTTCATCACCATCCCACTCACAAAATCAGAGAACTGTGATTTTTCTCCTAAGACCTGCACAAGATGGATCCTATCAACATCTCATCATGACTGGGGAAAAAGACCTAGAAGCCCCAACTCTCCTTGAGGACTCACTGGTGGTTAATGAGGGAGGGGGCGCTTTCTTCAGTGGTGTAGCCACTGGCTAGTTGCACACGCTCCAGTAAATAACCTTCCACATATGCTTCTGTAGACAACCCTAATTAAACTCAGTGGCTCCTGAAGCCTTTTAAAACAAAACAAACAAACAAAAAGTAATGAAAATAGAAGAGGAGTTTCTCAGGGACCAACAGGAATTCAGCAGAAGGGAGAAGGGAATGAGAGAGAGTAATGGGAATATGTGATCCAATCATATCAAAACCTACATGGCACTGTCAAGGAATAAATGTGCAAAAGAAATGACTTTTAAAGTAAACGTAACAAGCAAAATGCCTTGATTACATACAATAAAATGTGGGAGTTTCCTCAGATACAAAGAAAGAGGGAGGAGGATGAGAGAGGACCTGTTACGTACAATAAAACAGTAGTTTGGACTACTGAGTTCGTGGGGGTGTTTTAAATGCAGCAATAAAACAAATGAAACACACAGACATAAAATGACAAAATTCACCGGGATGGTCAAGCCGTAAAACGACCCAATCCAAAGAACGCAGGGGAGAACGGATGTGGGCAGGTTCCACTATGCAGGGAAAGGGCACCCCAGAGCTGGCCCAGCCTAACTGGAATCCAGCTCAGTCACCATCGTTTAGCTTCTGCTGACTGGCCTCAGGGATATCTTTCCAAAGGCCATAAAATTAAATTAGAATTCACTGCTTAAGCGCAATGGTTTCCCACTGTTTATGTGGGTTATCGTTTACAACCAACTGGCATTTAATCAAACCACTATTTTTATTTCAGGACCAGAGGCCACAACATTGTGTATTTTCCCTATCTCCCTGTTGAGCAAGGCAGCTTTGTCCAGGCTGTGAGGAAACATCAAATTGTTTATGAAAAGCCAGCATGAAGTATTGTTTTCAAACATATTTATGAATTCACAGCAACTTAGGAAGGATTTAGTTCATTTTGTTGATTGACACATAATTTTCCATTTACATATATAATAATAACAAAATCTGGAGGGGGAAAAAACGTAGGAATTAAAGGAACATAACCACACTCGGGTATGAATTTGTTAATAAAATTGGTCCCATCCAAGCTCTGGTTGTGCTGGAAGCAGGAGGAATCCAGTTTATGTACGTGATTGCCTATCAGAGTGAATTCTCCTCGCTCTGTACACTCTCACACCTGCGACCTTCTCCTTCCCTGTACTTGGTCCACAACCCCTTCCCTGTTCCCTTTTCCTCTTTTCTTCTTGAATCAAGACTCATGATGGGTCTGTTGGACCCACCAAGGGTATTGTCTGCTCTGAATATTTCCTGCTTTTGAGCAATACTGCTCTCCTCCCTTTAAGCATTGCCTCCCTCCGGGCCCCAACTCCAGATCCTTGTATGGCTGAAGCAAATAATAAGAAAAGTAAATTAGTCATGTCCCGGTCACCATGTGGTCCTACATCCTTCCTTTATCATCAGGCTGCACGCCTTCACCTGTGAGCATCTATAGCCGTGTCGATTCCAGATTAAAGTTCTTATCTCAGATTAGCATGCCTCCCTCTCCTAACAGAACCGAGGCTGCTAGAGACAGGCCTGAGTCCCTTGTTCTCCGCAACACCAAGCAACTATACCAAGCTGTGTTTTCTTGACAGGTAGTAGGTATTTATGTAGAAAATCCTGTTACTTCATGAATTACCTGCCAAAATATTAAACAGACTCTCAGAAGGGCTTCCATGCCTTTTTGATAAACTATAAACAGTGCAAATAGAACTCTGGGAATATGCTAGTCACTTACTGTGAAGATCACATTGACATATAATTTTCTACCATAGAGTCCTTCAACGGCACTGGTGCTGGGCAGATTTCCATCCACTGAATAACTGATCGATTAATGCTAGGTGGGCAGTATCCACGTGACTGGAGCTTTGCATAACCAGTTTTTCCTCATAAACTATATTTATATCAAGTCTATTAATTAATTTACTTAAAAAGAATCATTGGCTTCCAAACTTCTTAGGAGTTCATAAGACAAAACTTTTTGAAAGTATATGAATTTTCAGGATGCTTCAGGTAAGTTGACAATTAAAACTCAGGCCCAACAGGTAATAGAGTATTTACATATGGGGCAATCTCAGTTCAGGGAAATGTACATTTTACTTTATACATGCCAGTAGCTGTTATGGTCGTGACACAGCTGCTAAAAATTACAGGTTTTCAGTGGCAAGCCTCAGCCGTCACTGTAATTATCATTATTTCATCAAAAACAATCGCAGGGAGTATTTTAGGCTGACAAAAGCCTTCGAGGTCTTTGTTTATTCAGTACACCATATATTCTGCCCTCCATGCCAACTGCGCTCAAGCTCTCTTCCTCCTGACTTAAAACCTATTATTAGAGCAAGCAGAGATTCCGTCTTCACTACGAAGTAGAACTGGAGATAGCGGAGAGCGCCCATCACGGAATGTAAATGAAAGAAAGCACAGCCTGAGAGGATTAATCAGTGGGTTTCTGGCAGTTTCCTGAGCAACATCAACTCCAAAGGCGTAAAGCAACACAGAAATGCCAACCTGAATGGTTCGACACTTAGAGACGGCATCAGCGGCTCGAGGAGGTCAGATCCGCTGGCTAAGGAGCGAATTTGGAAAAGGCTGATCATTTGGAGGCCTGGATTCTTCCCTTCTGATACCACATGGACATCTTAAAATGAGGTTTTTCACTACAGTGAAGGGTTTCCTTGTCCTTTAAACTTCCCAAGAAGCCTGTAGCAGTGTTCTGGAAAAGACAGAGGTCTCAGTCATATAGTGGTGAAAAAAATGACAAGGAGAAAAAAAAATCAAGCCTTGCTGAAGTATGGCTTCAGGACAGAGCACCAATCAGTGGATGGATGTTGGTTTAAATCACGAAGTATCTCTCCAAAACCCATGCACCAAAGGCCTGGTCTCCAATACAGTGCTTAGAGATTGGGGCTTTGGGGCTGTCATAAGGTGACAAGATCTCTGAATTTGGCAGTGATGTAACCTACTCGGGGAGGCAGAGTGTGATAGCATTGTTAGAAGCTGTTGCTAACCAGGAGAAAGGTCCTGGTTGGTCGGAATGAGTCACCTGAGGTGTGTGACTTTAAAGAATATACCTTGTCCATGGCTCCTTCCTGTCTCGCTTGCCTCCCGGAGCAGGGGTGAACAGTTCGGCTCCAGTTCAACCTCTGCAAAGTGAGTTTCTATTTCACATTCTACTCTCGGCCGGGGTGTGTGCATCACACACCAAAACCCCTGAACTGTGAACCAAAGCAAGTCTTGTTGCTTTCAAGGGTTCTATTCCCCAGGCATATCATCACAGCAACGGGAAACCTTCACTCACACAGCCAAGGATGGGTTACAGAACCATTTCAAACAGTCAAGGTTAGAGACACAACAGCCAGCAAGCATTTTAGAGCGTATTACAAACTGATATTGAAATGGGCAAGTGTCTTATGCTAACACCATGTTAGGAGGATCATGTTTCATTTCTTGTTGTTAAGTAAAATAGGAAAATAAAAAAAAACTTTCAATATTTCTATTATGAATAAAGTCAAGAACTGAGAATGATGGTCTGGAAAGGCTGTAGTATGATCTATATAGTTTTATAATATGAAGCTGGATGCCCCTATTTTACTCAATAGTCGTGAATAACAAGCCATGTTTAAAGCCCTGAAAGACATACTGAAATGTGAAGCCCCTTTTCCATATAAATTAAGTAACCTTTAGTAACACTTAGACTCATAACGATCAAATATCAATGTTTTAAGATAACCCCACACTTGTGAACTCCAGAATGAACAGCAGTCACACTGCACACAGGAATGCATGCATTTGGCAAAGCTTAAGCATCATTGTTTCCATTAAATAATGTTGCAACATTATTGCATTGTTCCGTTTCCAGCCTACATTTCCTGTCTTCATGTGCTCCTTCTGACACTCTTGAACTTAATACCATTACTGCTCTCAAAACAGGAAGTTCTATTTCAGGCTTAGGTGCTGTCTGAGCAAAAGATGGGCCCACTTAAAAATCACATATTTGCCCTGAGGTTGAGGGAAGATAGTTCTCAAAAAATACATAACATTATAGCTCTATTAATCTTAAGACTATGGAGTGGGAGATCCAATTTGGGTCACTGGTCTGCCTTTTCAACGCCAAACTGAAGGGCTCTTCTCTAAGGTCATGCTTGAATATTTAACCTCCTCAAGTCTAGACATTTTATTTTCACAGTCCAGTGGCTACACCACTAATTTCTCCTGAAAATTAACCTGTAGAAAGCTCTCTAAAATGTTCCCCTTCTAAACTTGGACTTATTCACTCTCTTTGTGTTTCAAGTTTAAAGTCTAGGCAAGGCTTTGAAAGGTAAAATCTGCAAAAGGAGACATCGTGGTACATTCTCTTCCTTTCCGAGAAATGAACACTCCCTCACATAGGAAAGGTGCCCACATTTCCAAAAGCATCAGTGAAAAGCCAACGGTCAGGACACCGGCACTTTCAAAGGAAAGCCAAAATGGAAAAGCATTCAAAGAAAACACAACATAGATTCGGAAGACATACAGTCAGCAATGAGTTGAATTGCGCATTGCTCAATTTATATAAAGATGTAACAAATATCCAAAGTGCCTCAAGATATAAAATAGTTATTGTTGGCAGTTTGATGAGGTTCAAACTCTGTGGAGAGGAATTACAAAACCAATTTGTTATATCAAGGTAAAGTGTGAAATAAGTGCTCAAATTTGCCCATGTAGCAAAATGTGTCTCCTTATTCCCTGTTAAGCCACACGGGAAGACACTGCACACCATTCCCCTGTCTGGAGACACAGTTAACACGCATAGACTTTCCTGGAACAAAAGGTGACAAGATCATATCACAGCTGCTCCGCACTTACCTGTGTCATAACCGTGCACCCAGAGGAGACAGAATATCACCCCACGGATAAGGAGAAGAATTGCATCCAGACAGCACAGGGAAGTGTCATTGAAATGCGCATGCTCTCCTCCTACCTCCCACCCCACAATGACTTTATTTCTCCACTGAGGATTAATAGAGGGAAAGGAAAGTCTGGGAAAAAGGAGCAATTAAAAATGTTCAGCTTTCTCTAACCACACTCCCTTTGTTATGGGGGGTATTTAACTTAGGAAGTGTACACTGAAATGACTGGGGATAACAACCAGGGAAATAGTTTTTTTTTAAGTTTGTGGTGCTTTGAATAAGCATAGTTGAATGTTCCACAGTTGGTGAAACTGTTTGGCAAGGATTAACAGGTGTGGCCTCGTAGGAGGAGATGTTTCATGGGGTGGAGGGATGACTTTGGGATTGAGAAGCCCACACTATTCTGAATTGGCTTTTTCTCTCTCTCTCTGCCTCATGATTTCAGATAAGATGCAAGCTCTCAGCTGCTGCCCTGCTCTCTGCCATTGTAATTATTGACTCACCTTCTGAAGTTGCAAGTAAGACCTCAGTAAAATGTTTTTTTATAAATTGCCTTGATCATGATATGATATGTCTTCACAGCAATGGAAAGGAAATTTAGATAGAATTTAAGTGGAGTTGCCCTATTATGGGGTGGGAGGGGGGATGATACCCTAACAAGATACCACATGCTAGCAAATAAAATACCAATACCAAAAATGGTACCTCTTCTTGTGTTGCTGACCAGTGGGATCCTATAGATCTATAAACCTAACAGGTATATGTTATTGATCTCTGGTACTCTCCAGAACTTGAAGGTAACACCCTATTGATGAAGGCCACATACTTAAGTCATAAAGAATGGAGAAATCAAGTGGATACTGACAAGCTTCGTCCATACTGTCTAGCTTTCGTAGACCTGGAAGGTGCCATGCAAAGGACCAGAGGAGAAAAGCAAATCAGCCTCAACCAGCTGCAAACCCTGTGAGCCATAATAACTATGTTTGCAGGATATGCTCACTGTTGTAACAGTGGCATGACCGTCACCAGAGTAACCAAGTACTTTAGGATTGAATTTAAGACCTGCTCCATGAGATGGAAGCCATACCTGGCATTTGTTAATGCCAGGAGCCTGTGACTAGCTAAATCATTAGCCCTAAGGGAGAACCTATTACTATTATCCTGCTGAATAGAGACAGTTTTAAAACAATTCCTATTGACTTACTGCCATACCCAGAGGTCAATGCATAGCTCATTCCACATCAATGAAGCTTCATCTTTCAGTAGATGAAAATTAACACAGCGACCCACAATGGTCAGCATACAGAGAATAGGAGACTGTGGCATGTTCAGCCTTCATTGAGACAGCTAGATCACATACCCTCTGCTAAGGTACAGGGATTTCTGGTGATATTTTGTTTGTACTCTAACAAATAAAGCTTGCTTGAAGATCAGAGGGCAGAGCTAGCCACTGGTTAACCATAGAGGTCTGGAGGTCTAGACAGGCAGACAGGAGATGATATTACTGGGGAGAGAGAGGAATATAAGGTGGGAGGAGACATGGGGTCAGCCCTTTTTGGCTGAGGAGTTAGCAAGGTAAGATTTGACTGTAGCTTGCTCCTTTCTTCCTCTGATGTTTCAGTATTTTCCCTGATATTTGACTCCAGGTTTTTATTAATAAGACCAATTAGTGCTCGTGCAACAGGAATCATCTCAGAAAAGTGGGTAGAAAAATTGTAAGAGACAGGTGACTAAATGGAAACAGTGTTTTCTGGACACAAGAGAACAGTTGCACATACAAACTCATGATGGCTGTGACAGCAAGCACAAGATCTGTTCAAAGTCAAGACAAAACCCTAGTGTGAAGATAAGCATGAAGTCCCACCCACCCCTAACGGAGGAGCTATTAATATTTGATAGCTGCTGGGCGATGGAGACTCTGTTTTCTTTAAGGGTATGAACCTTGTTAGTTTATCCCCTCTCCAGGACAGCTCATACATCTGACAATATTTGGGCAACACTAATTTGACTTGATGGGCTTTAAAAAAAGAAAAAAACATAAAATTGGGTGGGTAAGGAAATGGGTGTGAATCTGTAAAATGTTTGAATGATCAAAATAGATTGCATGATATTCTCAAATAATCAATAAAATATTAATAATATTTTAGAAAAGATCTGTGGAAAATGGCAAACTTTTCTGAAGGTTTCACAATGTTTAAAATTAAAAAATGTTAAGAAAAAATATTGCATAGTATAAAAATGATAATAGACATGGTGGGTATAAATTCTGAAGATTACAATTTATTATAAACTAGTTACTTCTCATCTTTTTAAAGAGCACATGAATTAAATTCACAAGAAAACATACTTCTGGCATATACCTTTCGACTGACCACTTCAGCTTCCAATTCAACCTTCTTTTTCCTTTTTCTCTGCACCTCTAGCTGCCTGCACTTCTTACAACAACAAACTAAGTTAAGTGATACTTCAAGGTGGTTCTTGCCATCTTGAAGTTGGTACAAAAACCCGATACAGAGAGGTTGGTGGAGCAAAGAAAGCCTGTGCTGCAATTAATGCATCCTGAGAGCTCTGCCGATCTCCATCTCTTCCATTTTAGGTTTATCTCTTTGTGGGGCAGCATAAGAGAGGACTGGGTTACTGTGGTGGTTCAGATTTCATTCCTAGAGGGGCTGAAGTCTGTGGTTGACTTCCCCTTCTTAGCCATGGCTGTCACAGTTGTCCATCTATGTTGTCTCAAGCCAGGTGAGCACTAACAGACTTTCTACTGACTCTCAAGGATGTGAGGCATCGCCCCTTCTCCTTCTGTTGTGCACCCCACTTCTTCATGGCAAAAGAGATCTTATCTCTAAGCGGATTGGCGTGTCTTAATTTTGCTACTTTATGCACTGGAACAGGAAATCCAAAATGATTACATGCTTGTTAAGGCTTTAGGTCATTGCAGGTTTTACCACACATTTGGTGCTAGTGCCTTTGCCGCAGTGAGAGTCAGGTTTCCACATCAAATGAGCCTGAAGGAACAGGATGAGAAGCTCAGATTCCCCAAGCAGCTCACTGGGAAAGGATAACAGGGCTCAAGAAAGCATCCACATTTTGTTTCCCTTATCAAATGCCTCCCCATATTCAAAACATGGTTGCTTATGGGAAATGACCACAAGTCTTTTGAAAACAGGCCTGAGGAATATTCATTTCTTGTTCTTGCAGATGCATTGTGGGGTCTTCCTCCAGAGCCCCCACCTTTCTTCCAGTTAATGGGAAAACTCGGCTGCACAGTTTTAGAGGAAAAGAAATCCCCTTGCCGTGGATGCCATGAGCTGCTTTTCTGCCAGTACTTGACAGCTTTTTATTACATAAAGGAAGAGAAGCCCTAGGTGGTATGCCCTCTATTTCATCCACAGAAACAGTACTCTTTAGTCCCTGGCACTGGCTGCATTTCCGCCTTCACTGTCTTACTTTGTTATCTTACTTTGTTGCTGTCAGGTAAACTTGATCCTGGTCTATTTTAGAATTCTCTCCATCCTACTGATACTGAAAAGTGCACCTAAATGGCATTATGCCTTCTTAATGCCAGCTTGGCACAAGGGGACAACAGACTCAGAGAGATTTGCAAAAATGCAAGTGCTCTTCACAGTTGGCATGCTGTGGGATCAGCCCAGCTGTCTGTGAACAGA
The DNA here is from genome assembly GCA_004026605.1 of Ondatra zibethicus. Classification (NCBI taxonomy): domain Eukaryota; kingdom Metazoa; phylum Chordata; class Mammalia; order Rodentia; family Cricetidae; genus Ondatra; species Ondatra zibethicus. Next base: position 44,607 of record PVIU01011170.1, read on the forward strand.
TGAGGGTGAAGCAAATGTGGGATCCATACATAATGGAGGTTTATTCAACCATGAAGAGTAATGAAATTACCTTATTTATAGAGATATGGATGGAATGAAGATTATGCTCCTCTAAATGAGTCGAATGCAGACATATCTCACAAATCTCACATTTTCTTTCTTATCTAGATCCTGGATTTCATATGTTTATACAGTGTATATATATATAAATGAATAACATATATGTAATATATATGTATATATATACATATATGAATGAATAACATGAGAGTCCAAGTGGGACTATCTGGGAAAAGAGAGAGGACTCAGGGTAGGTAAAAGAGAGAAAGGAGTTGGTATGTGGAATAAATATGGTCAAAGTACATCACACTTTCATGGGAATTCCCTTCTGAGCTCCATCTCTATTTACAATAAATAAAAGTCAATAAAAATAAACTGATTAAGTAGATAAAATGCAATGCTCCCCATTATAGGTTTCAGAGTGACAGGGGAAGTTTCCAGTCCCACTAAGGGTCTCAGTAGGCAGCTGGTAAACTCAATCTAATATCGCTCTCCCCAAGCCCTCAATCCTCTTTCTTCTTGTCTACCGTGGCATATCTAGCCTCCCCATGTCACTAACTGAAGGTTTGCTGTGTGAAAATGTCAAGGGACCATTCCAGCATTCTATTGAGGACAGCCCCACCTGTCCTTGCCAAGACACAGAAGTCACAAGAGAGTTGTTCTCACAATGTATTGCTATCCACCCATCCTTCTTCTGCAGTTCTCCCAAGACCCTTTCCCAAGCATGACCTCCTGCTCTAGCTGGTCCATATTATCCAGGTCTTCTGCTCCTCTGGAAGAATACACTGCTTCCTCCTAAGATGTGCACCATCCTAAGACCAGACACCAGTCAATGATCTTGCATTAAGAGGGCGATGGTCGCATGTTGAGATGCCAGGCCTCATTAATGATGCAGCCACCACAACAGAGGTGGTTACTCATCTCTAGACAAAAGAGGTAACTCACTTGGAGAAAGCAAAAGGAAACTGATCTTTCCAGCTTAGGAGAATCTAAGGATTCAAAGAGTTTATGTTTGTCAATCCTCAGGGACTTATCTCTGCTTCCAGAATTTCACCTACTGTCTGACAGAACCTAAGCTTTGCCATCATCCCCACCTAATCTTTCATTGGGCCTTTTTGCTTTGTTCCTTTGGCTACAGAGGATAAAAGTCTCCTTCCAATGGAGGTTTGACATCCCCACTGTGCCCTGAGTTCATTCTCAGCAACCCAAACCAATCAGTCTCTTTTCTAAGTCTTCTAAAGTTATTAATGGCAGCCAATAATCTTTTACCATTGTCTTAGTCATTGTCCTATTGTTATGAAGGGACACCAGAACCAAGGCAGCTCTTAAAACAGAAAGCATTGGATAAGGAGTTTGCTTACAGTTTCAGAGGCTTAGTCCATTATCACCGTGGTGGGGAACGCGGCAGCAGGCAGGCAGACGTGATGCTAGAGAAGCAGCTGAGAGTTCTGCATCCTGACCCACAGTCCACATGAGGAGAGCCAGACTGAGCCTGCTGTGGGATTTTGAACACAGCCCCTGCACAGTAAGATAACATCTGCCAGTCCTTCTATTCCTTCCCAAATAGTGCACTTAAATGACTAAGCATTCGAATACGTGAGCGTATGAGGGCCATTCTTCTTCACACCACCAAAAACATCTTTCTGCACTTGCTACGTCACATTCCAAGCTTAAGCTACAGCTATACTTCCCTTCTGTGCCTTATCCCAATGCCCCTCTGTTCTCTGCTTCCAGTATCACTGCCACTGCTGCTTAGCCATGCCGTCAGCCCTGTGTCTCACCAGGATAGGCCTTTCGCTTTCAGACCGAATAGTGTTCAAATTCGGGATCCTATTACCGGGGCTGGCTTCCTGGGACCACTCCTGGTATTAATCATTTTGTGTGGGTTTTCTGAAAAAGCAGAGCCTGAGAAGAGTGTCTCTAGGTAGTTAATTATGGAATTGATCCCAGGAAACTAGAGAGGTAAATGGAGAGAATCAACAAAAAGAGAAAACATCAATTCAGAATGTGTAATGAACCTGCTTGGATACATAATTCAAGTGTTTTCAGTGCTGTCTGCCTAATATTTGGAAGGATTATTTATTAACTGGTTCCCAAATCCCGTGATTCAAAAATTACCCCAAGGTTATGTTCCCACATTTTGAAGCCCGTTGAAATCACCTGGAGATCATTCAAAACTCCTGATGCTGGGACTGAACCCCACACCAATTAAAGGAGACTGCCTAGAGAGAAGACGCTCTCTTTTTAAAGATCCCCTAGTGATACTGATGTATGACTCACTTTGGGGACAGATTCTACAAGGAGGCTTAAAGAAATGTTAACTCCTTCCCACATTACGGTTTGTGCATACACCATGCTGACTAAGCAGAAAGTCCTAGTCTGTAGTGGCACAAACCTTTCAGAAGCAAAGTAAAAGATGCAGGGCCCAGCTGACAGAGGGGATGCTGCATTTGTGGGCAGCCGGTTGCCCACAGCCAACTCACAGCCAGCTGCCACAGTTGCCACAGCCGGCTGGCAGGAGAAAGGCACAGGAGGAATTTGTGAAGCCGAGTAGAGGGATCGGAAGAACAAATGGATAATTGATGGTGGGTTTTGGTTGTGAAGTAGGATGTCAGTGCACTGCTAAAGATTTAATGTAAGAACCGCCCACAGGAAGTGGTTAAACACGGTCAAGTGTGAAAAGTCAGGTCAGACCCTGATGGCCAATTGGCTGCTCACTACAGTGATAGGGCAGAGCGGGTACCAGCCAACACATAAAAGATAATTTTATTCAAATTACTTTTCTCAGGTAAGATTCGTTGTATCATCAGAAAGAAAATCAGAACTACTAAAGAATTATCAAAAGTGTCACCGTGAAGCAGTCCGTCTAATAAAACTTGGCATTCAAAGATTAGGGATGGGTAAGATAAATGAGCATGCAGGAGCATTTAGATGGCTCCCACTTATCCAAAAATTTCCAATCCAAGTTAAAACACAGAAGGAGTAGAGGAGGCCAGTTTGGAAAAAGAAATATATTTACAAGGCATACATTGGGATTTTGACTGATCTATTCCCCAATAAATCAGGCACAGAAATTGTACCTGTCACTGACTTTTAAAAGTAGCAACCAAAGAAGAGGGCATTGCTATTCTGTAGCCCACTTGTCCTCCTGATCAAAGCATACAATAAAAAGACAGCAGCTCGTGCCCAGGTGAGAATTCTGAAAGTAAACATAAGGGAAAAGATTGAGCAGGGGAATCAAAGCTAGAGGAACAGGCCACCCGGGCCATCTTTCCCTCCAGCACTCGGTTTCTAGGTGATTGTCATCTGGGAATTTAAACACACAGGAAAGAAACCTGTCTCTCCTGGACAGAATGCCCAAGAGAAGAGTCAAGACCAATAATGTGAGGGCAGGGGCTCTTAGGAAAAGAAGGTTCAGGAAGGAGGTTTCCCAGTTGTGTCTATGAATCTACAGGAGGCTCTGCCAAACCCTTCAGGAATATATTCATGAGACGGGGCCAGAAAGATTGGGGGAATTTAGCTGGAATTTGAATGAGTCCCCAAGAACACACCAATGGACCTTATGGAGTTAGCTTAGCAAGGTTGATTGCTAAAAAGGAAACAATAATATTTTCCAGAGGACCATAATAAGACTCAGAATTTGCATATAACATTCACATTGTCTGGGACGCAATCCAAAATGACTGGACAGAAAAAGAAGCAGGCAGAGTGATTAAATCTCAAGGGAAAAGAGAAGTCACAAGCCTGCGGGTGCCCAGGGCTTACACCTCTCAGCCCAAATATTTCAAGTGGCTGTTATAACTAAACTCCGTAAGATAGAGGAAACAGCTTCAATAGAACAAAAGGTAGGCTTTCTCAGAAGTGGAACTTATGAAAACAATAGAAATTTAACAAACGAAAAAAATATGTATAATGACTGAAACGTTACAAACTCCTACACCAAGAAAGTGACTTGAGAGTAAAGAACCAACACCAAGCACTTGCCCGCCAGAACACACAACTGTGGCGATCAAGATGTTTGATAAGTGAATGAAACAGTAGAGAGATGGGAGAAATGGAGCTGATCAGTTGCCTCACAGCAAGGAGGCAGAGGAACTGATGGAGGAAGGGGAGACTTCTGAAGAAATGGTTCTGGGTAAGCTGGACATCCAAACAGCTAAGAGAGTAACTAACTGGCCATAACTTGCCTTTCCCATGACGGGCAATATTTGAAGGACAAGGATGGTCTAAGTCAAGAATCCAGAATGATGAAAATTATACAAGAAAAAATAAAATTGGATAGTCACTTTCTTGAAGTGCTTAAGGGTTTTTTTTTTTAAAAAAATCATACTGAAAACATGAAATACTTAATAAAAAATGATAAATTAGACTACATTGAAACTAAGATATTTTGCCGTAGAGAAGAACCAATGCTGAGCTTCGGATAAATGTGAGATCTGCTGTGCTGAGTGACACAGCCAGGCTTGCAGGTTGTGAATGACTCTACTTACAGGACATTCATGCGGGCAAATGTGCACTAGTGGAAAATGTAATAACCGTTGTCCAGGGTTCAGAGTATAGAGTGACTCTATAAGAGAGGGAGTGGCTTTGTTTTGTTTTGTTTTGCTTAAATATGATAGCAATTCTAATATCTATCATCTGTCTATCTTTGTCTACTTATATACTATCTAGATAGATTGTCAGCAGTTATGAAACCATGGCCTCCTGTAGCCAGAGGTATAGCCCTTTAAAAAATCTTCACTCAAGTAGGAAGATCCTGGACTATGCTACTGAAAGAATTTCAGAGTGAAGCAAGATACCAAGCTTAAACCAGATTTAAAGACAAAGCAATATTTAAAAATTAAGTAAAGTTTTAAATGCTTATGAAATATGAGCTGGTTTTCTTATCTGTCCTAAAGAATTTCATTTAGTTTCGTAATGAAATTATAAGATAATTTTATGAGTGTTGTGTATGTTCAGGGATGAAAGAGGAGTGCCCTATGCAATTTAATTCAGGGCTCTCCAATATTCTGGCCCTAAATTAATGTAGTCAATTTGTTGAATTTGATACTCTTGTTGGATGTATCCCTTGCTAAAGGAAATACTGACTGGACAGGACATCTTGATGTGGTGACATTTCTGATGCTTGGCCATCAGGAAACAATGCTGAGCCTTGGTTAAATCTGAGATCTACTGTGCTGAGTGACATAAGCCAGGCTTCCAAGTTATATAATGATTATAGAATGAAGGGCTCCTTTCTCATCTCCATCCCCGGAGTTTCCCATTTCTTTTTCAACCTTGCCTCAAATGTATAGAAATGCAACACCATACAACAGAATAGATAAGCAAGCATACATGTTAAAGTTAATAAGCTGTACTCTTAGAAACAAGCCATGGTTACTATGCTATAATCACAGAATAAAAACACCATCCAGAATGCATATCCAAGTAAATATCCTAACACATTTCTATTAACTCTGCATGATGATACACTCCTTTCCTATATTCTACTCAGCGTTGAGAGGCAGACATTTTTAATTACTTTTCAATATGAGAGGTGAAAGTAGAATCTTAACCTTTTTAAAGTGTTATTTACATATACGAGTGTTTTATCATGTGTGTGTGTGTGTGTGTGTGTGTGTGTGAAGAGGTTGTAAGCAATCATGAGAGTGCTGGGAATCTAACCTGGGCCCTCTGCAGGAACAAGTACTCTTACCTGCTGAGCTGCTTTGATTTGTATTTCTTTAATAATTAAGTGTCATCTTTTTATATTCTGATTTTCTGATTTACTGTGTTGTTTGTTCAGAGAAAGAAGTGTTCGTGGTGTGTGTATGTGTGTGCATGCATGTGTGTGAGCTTGTGCATGTGTGTGAATAACTCTGTGTGTGTGTTTGAGTGTGCATGTATGTGTGCATGTGTGTGTGCCTGTGTGTGAGCTTGTGCATGTGTGTGAATACCTCTGTGCATGTGTGTGTGAGAGTATGTGTGCCTGTGTGTGAACTTGTACATGTGTGTAAATAGCTCTGTGAATGTGTGTGTGAGTGTGCATGTATGTGTGCATGTGTGTGTGCCTGTGTGTGAGCTTGTGCATGTGTGTGAATACCTCTGTGCATGTGTGTGTGAGAGTATGTGTGCCTGTGTGTGAACTTGTACATGTGTGTAAATAGCTCTGTGAATGTGTGTGTGAGTGTACATGTTTGTGCATGTGTGTACCTTGTGTGAGCTTGTGCATGTGTGTGAGAGTGTGTGTATACCTGTGTGTGAGCTTGTGCATGTGTGTGAGAGTGTGTGTATACCTGTGTGTGAGCTTGTGCATATGTGTGTGTGCATGTGTGTGAGTGTGCTTGCGTGTGTGCGAGTATGTGTATGTGTTGTAGTTAACATGAGGGTGAGTTATCTAGTTAACTGCCTCATTGCATTCCTGTTTCTTTTTCTTACCTCTAGAAAATATTGATTTTTTTTTGTAGGCTGCTCATAAAACAATAGTGAAGAATTTCAGCCAGTACGGCTGTAAGGAGTGTTAATGGTGGAAGCTGAAGTTATCAACATTCTTTAAAAGAAATGCTGCAAAGTGAAAAAAGTTTATTCAAGATGAACCTGAGCATTAGGCTGCCTCCTTCAGACCTTTTCCCCACTGCCTCCTTCAACAGGCACTGACATCTTCTGCAGCTCAGACACCAGACCTACTAGTGACCACTAAACCAGCCCTGGAACTCAACAGGCAGGACCTTGAGAAGTCTAGGAGCACTGACATCTAGCATAAGACATGTACTCATTGTTGCCTTTAGAAGATGTGAATAGCCACCTGTGCCGATTAACCAGCTGTGTTAAACTTGGGGTGACTCAGAGTCACCATTGAAACGCACTCTGGATTTGTCTGTGAGAGATTTTATACATCGGATTGATTGAGGTGGGAAGACTCATTCTAAATGTGGGGTACCATCACACGGCCTGGGAGTACCAGAATGGATAAAGGGGAGAAGACAAGCTGAGCACTCCCATTCAGTTGTGCTTTGCTACCGCAGATGCTGTGTGACAGCTGTCTCATGGTCCCGCCACCATGAGTTGCCCACTGTAGCTATATCCACAAACTGAGCCAGAGCAAGCTCTCCCTATTCCAACTGCATTTGTTGGTTTCCCTATCTCCTCAGTTCACAAAATAATGAGTACAAGAATATAAGTAAGAAAATAGACTTCAACTAAAGCATGGTCCTGGTTAAGTGTGTGCCCTTGACCACCACAAAGGTCTTCTGGCTTGGTGCCATCACTGAAGTTGACATTTCAAGACAGAAGACACCCATCCCAATGCCATAACTAGTACAAACATGAGCTAACCCTCCAAACAAACTGAAGGTTACTTTTCGGGTCCTGTCAATTGTTTATCTAGTGCTGTGTCTGGAACACCGTATGTGAAGCAGTCCTTGTGAGAGAGAATAAAACAACACTCCCTGTTTTCTCGCTCTGCATTTTAGCCACTGCTCTTTGTTGGTCTCTACTAGATGATCTTAAAGCATTGTTTTTAAGCTGATTGAGATGTTGTCTCACCTCTCCAGAGGCTGCAGAACTAGCTTATTTAGTGAACTGGTTTTGCTGTTCTTTCTTGCTTTTTCAATTTGTGTTTGAGCAGGGACGTATGAGGCAGACACTGGTAGAAGAAACACCATAGCCACCCCGATGTATTTTAGAATGAACACCACTCAAATTGCCAGGTATGACTAGCAAGGTGATTGGATACAAAGACAAACCCTACGTAAATGTAAAACTAACTCTTGATAACAGAGTTGCCTTCAATCATAGAAAATGCAAAATGAAACAAAGCATGCCCTTTCAACCAAAGCAATAAAACACTAACAAGGCATGCTTTTGTCTTTAAAATGCTATATAATAGTATGATTAAATACACACCCTCTCTGTATCCATGTAAATTAGAATAACTAAATGCTTGGAGAACAGTTTCAAGTTAAATAGTCACTAAGGGAAGTGAGCTCCTTGTGGTTTGCATAAACAAGTTATTTAGACATAATGTTTATTTCTAAGTGGCAAAATGATGATATAAAATCTTTGGAACTGAATTCTGCAGCCCTCTATAATGTTTGCCATTTTAGAATCTATTACTTTCCCTCTCCTGTAAACATTTTTAATGAAGAATTTAAATGCATGCAACCATATGTCTGTTTTCCAAGCAGCAACAAGTCAAAGGAAACTAATTCCCCAATGATCAGTTAGTTTATGAGTCAAGTAAAATAATATCCTAAGGAAGATACTCACTTGGTGATAACATAGCCATTGCCATATTTTGTAGGAATAGAAGTTCTGTGCTATTTACACAATTATGTTATTCAAAAAAGACTAATTACGTATTTTTACTAGAAAAAATAACTTCAGATATTATATCCACATCCAGGCATTAAATTCATAAGATGACCTACAAAGGAATTTGCATGAAGCTGTAACAGAGAGGATCATGGGACAACCTCATCCAAGCCTCTGTATTTACAGAGGGCTCTAAGAACCTAGCTACTATGAGGGGTTGGTTTGTGTCTCCACAAGGAGAGGAAAGCACATTTGTTGTTTTGAGATAGGTCTGATTTTGTAGCCCAGGCTGGCCTGAAACTCACTGTATCCAGGGATAGCCCACCAGCAGTCTCTTGCCTCTGCTCCCCAAGAAATAGGACTGCAGGTATGAGCCACACCCCTGACTTTCCACACAGACTGGATAGGAGCAGATCCTTTGGTCTCCTTGACGACTATTTCACAAAGCAGGACTGTAGTTGGAAATTATTACGGACATTTTCCGCTATGAAAAATTCGACAAATATGAGACATGAGTTTTGGCTTTCTTGATTTATGTATGATCTCAATATCAGTAGCTAGAGGTGGAAAATCTTGTAGGGTCACAAACATTTGAGCATGCTGGCTTCTGTGTTAGCATGACCCCTGGGTTCATTACTGTTAAGGTCTCAGGTCTTGTTTAGGCAGCCATGTTGATGAGACTTCATGGGTGTGGTCTCTCTGACTTTTCTAGGAGATGTAATCTCACACCAAACTTCCTGTTTCTCTGCCTCTTATCATTTTTCTACCACCTCTTCCAAAATGATTCTTGAGCATCATATGGTTAGGAATATATAACAACAATTAAAAAGAGGCCACAGATTAGAGATAACAAGAGGAAGGAGACCAGGAGAAGGGTTGAAAAGAAGAAGATAAATGGGAAAGAATGATATAATCATATTATAATTGAAAAATTAAAACCACTTGAGTAGTGTGTTGCCTTCTGTTGGTGATTTTTAATTTAGGAGTTATGTCTAAAGGATTTCTAAAAAGCATTCAAATAACTTCACATGCTAACATTTTTTCCAAGTAGAACATATGTGTCATTTGATACTAGGGACTAAAGTCAAATTGTTTTTCATAGTGAGTCCATATCTGCACCTTAGAAGTAACTCAAATTAAAAAGAGTCAAAAGATGTTCCTATCTTATTTAGCTGAATGTGTCACCTCATAATACTCATTTGTAATCAATCTAAATCCTTCAGCCACTGAGATTATACAGTTAATGTTCCAAGGACTGAACTAGAGCATGCCTTTAATTTTAATAACATTTCCCAAATATGAGGCTGCTCTTATTGAAATTTACTCTTTGTGAAATATTATTGATCTACCCAGAACTTGTCTCTATAGTCCTCTAATTATTCTATCATTATAAAATTGGATAATGTTATATGGTTTTCAAGCCAGATTCCCATTGTCATTTATATTCATTGTACTTGAAGTAATCTCTTTTTAAACACAGTAATGGTGAACGACCTCCCCTAACCCTGCAGTCAGATTTGCCTTTGGCATAGCACACCTAAGCATAAAATAGCATGAAGCCTTTAAAGCTAACACTGGTGACAGCTTTCAGGGGCTGAGAATCTGGAAGATGGATGGAAGCAAGGCTTGTGCACAGAATGAGAGAAGATCACGAGAATGCACCAGTAATTCAAACAGACCATTATACTATTTGGAAAAAAAATCAATACCATTACTTACTTCAACTGAAGGATTTTGAAAGCTCATTGCTAATGAATAAACAGAAAATTGAAGATGAGTAGCTATAAAATGAGTATATAATAAATAATTGAAATTTTTATAAGTAATCATGAGCAATTTAGGGTGTAGTTTCATTATTTTTCTTTCAGAATAAATGTTGTAATTTATATCATGCATTAAAGTAATGACAGATGCTAAAAATTTTTATTATTTTATTGTAATAATCCCACCTCTCTATTTCTTACTTTGATCAGTGGTAAATTGTGTTGTTATAATCTAAGAATATACTAATTTATAACCAATCTGAAATAATAATTTTATTGCACACATTATTTTTATTTAGTTTAAAAATGTGAGGGATAAAAAGTGAGTATAAGTTTAAGATGCCTTTACAATGTAGAATAGAGTGCAAGGAAAACAGAAGTAGTCACCTATCAAATAAAGAAACCTAAATTATGGTGCATCCACTGTTGGTGTGCATGACACAGGCAACCAGAATGTCTGTGATTCTGTGAAGAATTTAGGGAAGACGGCACTTCCTGGCTTCTATAAAAGAAAACAGTTAAATTAAGCCTTGGTATTGAAATATTATGGAGTAATAAAATTGCCCAAACTGTGTAAGGAGAGTTGAGTTCAGATGCTGCACAGACAGATTTCGTAAACATTGTCTGCAGATGGCATGGTGTGCTCACAGGGAGCTACAGGAGACTTTGTGGCTACAATGAACCCGAGACAAGCTAACGTCATTGAAAACAACAACAACAAAGTTTGTTTTGCTTGTAGTTCTGAAGATTTCTCAAGAGTGTGGCCCTGGCTTTTGCCCAGCTCTAGTGAGGCACTTCTTACCTGTCCCACTTTAAGGTGTGTGTGTGTGTGTGTGTGTGTGTGTGTGTGTGTGCCTGTGTGTCTGTGTCTGTGTGTCTGTGTGTTTGAAAACGGAGCAGATTTCCAAGCAGGAAGCCAGCGAGAAAGACAAAGTTTTGTGTGGTCTCTTCCCAGGCAAGACCTCAGATGATTCCATGATCTTCTACACCACTGGTTCTCAGTCTGTGGGGCACAATCCCTTTGGCAGCTGAATGACCTTTTCACAGGGGTCTGCCGGAGACCATCAGAAAACACAGATATTTACGTTGTGATTTGTAACAGTAGCCAAACTACAGTTATGAAGAAGTAAGGAAAATAATTTTATGGTTGGGGTCACCACACCCCACAGTTGAGGAACTGTATTAAGGGGTAGCAGCCATAGGAAGGTTGAGAAGCACTACTCTATACGCTGCCCTTTAAAGATCCCACTACTTACTAACACCAGCACCCCAAACACTGAACTTCCAGTGCCAGGAACTGGGGGAACAAACAATGTTTAAGTCACAGTGCAGAGTTGAACTTTAGCTAAAGATGATACAAAAGGTACTTGACAAATCAGCAACTGTACCTGTAGATATGCATATCTGTCATGAAAATTACATAGGGGACAAAAATCCACAGCAAATGTATTCAACTGCTGGTCTAACAAATCAAACAAAGCTGTTATTGAGAGATAATGTGGGATCAGAAACTACTACACACACTACAAACTACTACAAACACACACACACCAAAAAAAAGTCCTGATTTTACTCCTGTTACTCCAAATAATGAATCTACAGAGGTTTACTAGCATTATTTGTTTATTTAACATCCTTTTGACTTGTTCATTGTATCTTTCCTATCCTTCATCTCCATCCCATTCATTTTCCCGTCCCTCATCCTTTCATATCCAACCTCTGCCCCTGCGCCTCCCCTCCCGTGCGCGCGCGCGTGCGCACACACACACACACACACACACACAAACACACACACACACGACAGATGAGTAATGGGAGCAGCTCTTCTGGTGCAGGAGAATTGTCTGTATTCTGTTAATCATGATTTAAATAAACGCTGATTGGCCATTAACCAGGCAGGAAGTATAGGCAGGAAAACCAGACGGGAAGTAGAGGTGGGGCAAGAAGAACAGGAGAATTCTGGGAAGAAGGAAGCTCTTTCCCCAGTCCTGCCCAGACCACTGAAGAAGCTGGATGTGACCTGCCCCGCTTGAAAAAGGTACCGAGCCGTGCAGCTAACATAATGGGTTAATATATGTTATAAGAGCTAATATGAAACCTGAGCTAATGGGCCAATCAGTTTATAATCTTCTGGAGACCTCTGTGTGATTTTCTTTGGGACCTAATGACTGTGGGACCTGGTGGGAGGACAGAAACCAACCAGGCTCTCATGTTACACTCTTCCATGCTCACAACTTCAGGGCTGGCTCACCCACACCTCCACCAAGGGTAGGCATGCCGCTCAGGCAAGGTGCAGGACCTGCTTTCCCAAGCATTGTGGCTGCTAGTGGGCTGGGGCAGCTCTCTTGCTCATATGGCCTCAGGACCAGTTCTACCACCTGCTTCAGGCATTGATGGGCAGGGGCATGTCTTATAACCTTCCCAATTCCTTTGGATAATGCATGTGAGCATCTCTGTTTTCATTGCTTTCCCATCTTGCCTTTCTCTTACTGACTGGCCACTTAGTCCATGTGCATCAAGTTTCCCTGATCCTAATGTCATCTATTCTCAGGTTTATATGAAGTTATTCCTACACAGACTCCTTTTCAGACATTTTGAAGGTTTGGTTTTATTTGTCTAATAAAAAGCATTTCACCCTCTTGAAGGTCACTTCAGTTTACCATAAAGTTATAGGTTAACATCTGTCATGTCCTCATGTGCAGGATATCTTCTTACATTGTCTCTGGCTTCTGATATTGTTAGAGAGTTCTGCCCTCAGTGACTTTCTGGAGTGCAGCTAACAAGTTGTTGCCTCTAAATGCTGACAGTATCCTCTTCCATTTTCTATATTTTATTATTATGTTCTTGGTTAAATATCTAGCTTTATCTTGGCATATATTGGCATTTATACATCTGAGGATTGATATTTTTCGGTAATCCTAGCTCAGGCATGTTCTTGTGCAGTGTCTCACACACTTTCCCTCTGACTTCATCTCTTTGAACATCGGTTTGATATATGCTGACCCTTCCTTTTGGGTCCTCCCTGGCTCTTAACTGTTTGCCATGGTCTCCTTCATTTTGTTTCCATGTGCTATCACTTCCTTAAACCTGTCTTCTATTTCTCTAAAATGATCTTTAACTGTGTCTAACCTATCAACCTATTTATGTGATCCTGTGACTCAAAACTTTTATGTTTCATTTCCAGACACTCCATGTTTATTTTTACTTCTCTTTATCATAACATCTGTTAGCTTTCCATGTTTTAATTCCAGATAACATGTTCATTTTTATTATTTTAATTCAGTAGCTCCATATGCAAGACTATTAGTGACTTACTCTATTTGTTATGGCTTCTGATTCTTGCTTATAGGATATTGTTTCACCCAGCATTCTCTTGGTTTAGGTTTTAAACACAGATTAACTGAAAGGTCATAGCATTCTATTAAGTCTGAGGTTGGTTTTATGTCATCCAGAAAAACTTCATCTTTGACTCCGTTCATTGTCAGGTTACTTTACCAAACAATGGCCTTTCTCATGTGAGTGTCTAAGGCTGAGTTCTATAAATATGTGTACAACTCAAAGCAGAATTTCCAACCTGAGAGGGTGGTAGATCTATGGCTTAAAGGTAATTGAAAAAATTACTTGAAAACATTGGGGTATTTTAAAGTTATATTAATCCATTGCATTGAAGCAGTAAGCACTGTTTGTAAATCTTTCCAGAATATTCTGCCTTTTACTGTACTTCCAACCAATACATTACATACAACTGGTCAAAATCATTTTGAAGATAGGTATATGAAATTTTTCTTATTCTTTAGCTTCCTCTCCATTGACTCCCCAATTCTACCACTTAAATAAACAGAAAATGAAATCAATAAAATCCACTTCATCTCAACTTGACCACCTATAAATTATTCGTTAACTCCATGAATGTGAACACGTGGCAAGCTTCGAGATTGTTAACTAGGGAGGCAAAGCATTTACATAAATGGACTTGTGATGTGGTTGTAAATTATATGAATTGCTCAAAAGAAAGGTGCTGTGTAAATATAAAACAATAATGATGATGGAATGTCCATTATTAATCATAAAAGAGAAAATGAAATACTTTGTATATACTTAACACATGAGGAAATTCTTTTACTAAAACAATTAAACCACAAATAAAACATGCTTATGTGCTGGAATGGACAGCTGGATTTATGCCACTCCTGCAAGGTCTCTATTGCAAGCCATATGGTTCTTGCTCATTAATGTAATTTTTAAAGAAAATCTCACTTGAGAATCAGTCTGGGATATGATAAATAAACAATGGCTTATCATGCCATTGTTCCAGTTTCACGTCTTAAGTGTTTTTATTGAGTTTACATCAAGAGTGGACTTATTCTCAACACTAGCCCCAAATCTAATTTGACAGGCACTTTTCTTATTTAATTTATCAGACGGAGCAGTGAAGTTGGTTTTTGCTAGGGAAGGTGTCTGAGAGCAACAAGGCCAACCACAGTTGATCACAAGCACCAACAAGCAGGTGGTGTGTGTGTTTGTTTGTGGGTTTCCAGTGCTGAAGAGTGAACCCAGGGCCTTCCACATGCGAGGCAAGTCTCCTGCAGCTGAGCTCAGCCATATTTTCTCAAAAACCATATTTAATTTACTCTAATTATACTGCATATTTCCATACAATAGTTAAATTTTAAAAGTCCCACCAGCTATAAAATATTTTGACTTTAAAGTTTATACAGAAAATTTAAAACACTCTGAGGTAATAAATTTTAAAATAAAGACAGCATCGTTTGGTTGCTTTAGAAACAACTACTCCCCTCTCACAAAGGATGTAGTCAGAGGAGAACATTCTTAAGAAGCCTTTCAGCAAGAGCGTGCAGGGGAGAGAACAGCGGGCAAACCACGGGATGGATTCCACCCTGAATAGAGCAGTTTCTTACTTCTAATGGCATTATGACTGGAGGATGTCATCCCGTTCATGCCACCGCATTATGACAAGAGCATTTTCAGTAAATATAAAGTAGCATAACGATAACCATAAAAATGATAACCTAAAATTCACAAAGATGTGTTTAGTTTTATGAAATATTATAAATGTGAAATTTCTAAGTTTAAGTTCATTTTCATTGCATAATCTTGCCTTCTAGACAGCAAAACCTCTAGACATTTTAAGAACCAGCAATTTTTGTCTTCCTTATTCACCAAAAACTATAAACTTTCCAAAAAGAAGATGCCTTTGGCAGCATACAAAAGAAATCCAGTCTGCTGCATATTCTGAAAGAGATTTCAACATGATTTAAGTCTTCGGCTCTCTAGATGTTCACCTTGAGTAAGGCATTTGACCTAATGCTTCAGAAGTGGACTTTCCCAGAGTTAGCCTCAAGGTCCTCATCAACTCATGAGAGTCATTGCTAGTTGCAAAATCTCCCATCTCTCCCACCTCAAATCTGAGAGTATAGTGTCTTTAACCTCTAAAAACTATCATGCTAGCCAAGGCTGTGGTGATAGGAAGAGGGAAATTAAAATAAAACCTCACAGCATACTTGTCAGCCCACTGCATTAGAATGGATCCCCCTGGAGAACCTTCCTCAGACTGAGCAATTGGCTTTGAATGCCTGCCTTTCTGACCAGGGCTTTCCTTTAGCAAATGATGGCCACTACCTTCCCACTTAAGCATGGTGGACTCCGAAGTGACTAAGTTGGTACTTCAGAACATCTCTCCAAGGAGATCACCCCTTATTGGAATCATTGCCGTAAAAATTAATAATAATGAATAGGGGGTTATAGGAATTCATTCCAGTGGTTTGATCCATGAGAAATTTCTTCATTAAAAGGAAAAATAGAAATTTAAGAATTTTTGTTCTTAATGTTTTATCTCAGTCAGCTGATATAGGCGCTCCTTCACCAATGGCCACACCCTAACTCTCAGCTGCAAGACCCCCAGAAACCACTCCCCAGATACTAGTTATAAAGGCCCAAAAGGATCCAAAGAAGGTAGATGAATACCTACAGGAATTAATGATCTAAAAGAAATTAAGCAAGCAGTAGTAATTTATGACTTGTATTCCACATTTGTTAGGGAGATGATAAAGACATAGGCTTCTAGCATTAAAGCAATGCCACACAACTGGCTTCAATTAGTTTCAGCAGTCCTGGAGGATGGGCCTCAACTGATGTTTAAATGTTATTTCAGGGAAGAGGTTAAAATTTAGGAACAACATGGAAAAGCAAAAGAACTTGAGACTTCCCCAGGTCAAATTTTTGGTGAGGGCACTTAAGGCTCAAGTTCTTTACAATGAACGAATAATGTCCCTATGCCACAAAGCAGCCTTAAATGCTTGGGACAGGATTCAAGAACTAGGAAAACTAATTGAATCATATGCAAGGGTTAAACAGGGCCAGAGAGAACAATTTAGTGACTTTTTACAAAGATTAACTAAGGCTGTAAAAATAGGAGTAACAGACCCAGATGCTAGACAAGTACTTATTGAATCTCTGGCTTTTGAAAATGCCAACTTAGAATGTAAA
The DNA here is from genome assembly GCA_004026605.1 of Ondatra zibethicus. NCBI lineage: Eukaryota > Metazoa > Chordata > Mammalia > Rodentia > Cricetidae > Ondatra > Ondatra zibethicus. The sequence continues at coordinate 61,229 of PVIU01011170.1, forward strand.
AAGATACTTGGGCCTTTAAAGGTTAGATCAACATCAGTGCATGAATGGATCCTGCATACAATGAACATTGTGACATTTGACTATAATACTGAATCTTGGGTAGGAGAAGCAATTTCCAAAGGAATGAGGGGACATCAAAATTCCAAATGTTTTAATTGTGGTAGAGTAGGACATCTGAGAAGGTATTGTAGACAAGGAATTCCTAGGAATAATGTCTCCTCTGGGAATGGCAGGAATAGGAGGACTCAGCCTTCAGGTGTATGTAGAAGGTGTAGCAAAGGCCGACTTTGGACCAATGAATGCAGATCAACAAAGGACAGACAAGGCAACCTGATACCATTGGGAAACTCCTTTGGGGGCCTCTCACAGGCCCCCAAGTCAAAAGTGGTCCAATCATTCCCAATCACTGTGGAGGACATGGCTCACCAGGAAAATTAAAAAATCCAGAGCCTTCTGTAAAAGACCATACTGTTCTGGACAATGGAATAAGCATGGAGGATAAATAAAAATTCAAATAGGAAACAGGAAACGTATATTCTGGCAGACTTCTATAAATGATCAAAGATCAAAGCTAAGACTATGTATAAATGGAATTGTAATTGTGGGTTTGATAGACATGGGTGTAGATGTGAGTATCATTACTCCAGAATCTTGGCATCCAAATTGGCCTCTTCAAGAGGCAGATGTTCAATTACTAGGAATTGGAACCTTATCTCAAGTAAAACAAAGCACAAGATGTGATGAATGCATAGGGCCAGAAGGACAGAGAGGAAGGCTGAGGCCATATGTGGCTAATATTGTCATGAATTTATAGAGGTGTGACCTGTTGCAGCAATGGAATAGCCAGATTAACATTCCTGCAGTCCCAGAAACTCATAATTCTGGGAAGGCTATTATAAGGTACTATACACAAAGGTTACCAGCCATTCGGGCTATACAAGAACACAAAGCAACTAGCAAACTTTTAGAGGTATCAATGGCCCTACCTTTAAAATGGTTAACTGAGAAACCAATATGGGTTAAACAGTGGCTGTTAACAGAAGATAAACTGCAGGCTTTCGAATAGCTGGTACACGAGCAACTAGATGCTCACCAACTTGCCTTTGGAATTCTCCTGTATTTGTTGTTAAAAAGAAATCAGGAAAACGGAGAATGGTGACAGATCTAAGAGCTGTCAACAAGGTAATTAAATCTATGGCCTTCTAATCTAGAATTCCTCTGCCTTCTCTACTACCAAAAGGATGGCCTCTTCTAGTTATTGATTTAAAAGATTGTTTCTTCACTATACCTTTACAAGAAAAGGACAGAGAAAAATTTGCCTTCACAGTGCCTACTTATAAAAATTCTTAGCCTACTAAGAGATACCAATGAACTATCCTTCCACAGAGAATGATCAATAGCTGCACCTTATGCCAATACTTTGTAAGTCAGTCATTGAAAATAATAAGTAAAAAATTTCCTAACTCTATAATTTACTGTTACATGGATGACATTTTGCTATCTGATTCAAACATAGATACTTTAGAAAGAATGTTTGAAGAAGTAAAGAAAGTTTTGCCAAAATGGGGATTAAAAATTGCTCCTGAAAAAAATACAGAAAGGAGATCATGTCAATTACCTAGGTTATAAAATAGGTTTACAGAAAATTAGAACACAAAAGGCACAAATTAGGGGAGATCGATTCTACAATCAATCTCTTAATGACTTTCAAAGATTGTTAGGAGACATTTCCAGTCTACAAACAGCTGTTGGAATAACTCCTGATCTAATAGTTCATTTAAACAAAAACTTAGATGGTGACAAAGACTTAAATAGTCCTAGAGAATTAACAGCTGAAGTGGAAAAGGAATTGATTGTTGTTGAAGAAAAATTACAGGAGACACACATGGATAGAGTGAATCCAAATTTTAATTGCTTTCTAGTCATATTGCCTTCCAGAATTTCCCCCATAGGAATTTTAATGCAAAGGGAAGATGTTATCTTAGAATGGATCATAAAACAAGTAAAAAATTAAAAACTTATGTGGAAAGTCTCTGAATTAATTATAAAAGAAAAATTGAGACTTCATCAACTAGCAGGTATAGACACAGTAGAGATTATAGTGCCTTTTACTATTGATGAAATTAAAAAAATATGGGAAGATAATGAACCTTTGCAAACAGCTTGTGTCATTTTTTTTAGGAGAGATTAATAGCAATTATCCTAAAAGTGATAGAATTAACCTTATAAAGAGAACTACTTGGATCCTTCCCCACATTGTATGGGACACACCAATAACTGGAGCCTGTACATTCTATACTGATGCAAATAAATCAGGAAAGGCGGGTTCCAAATCAGAAGATTTAAGTAAGGTGGAACAAAGCCCTTATAATTCTGTCCAAAAGGCAGAATTATATGCTATTCTCATGGTTCTAAGGGATTTTAAAGAACCTCTTAATATAGTTACTGATTCACAATATGCAGAAGGAGTTGTCTTGCATATTGAAACCACTGAATATATACCAGATGATACAGACTTGACTTTATTATTCATACAGGTTCAAGACATAATCAAGAATAGGCTTTGTCCCACATACATAACACATATCCAATCCCATATGGGTCTGCCAGGTCCTCTAGCACAAGATAATGCAGAAAGTGATCAATTACTGATTGGAAGTTTGTTGAAAGCCTCAGAATTTCATAAGAAACATCATGTCAATAGCAAAGGTTTAAAGAAAGAGTTTACTATTACATGGCAACAAGCTAAGGAGATTATAAAGAGATGCTCTACTTTTTCTTTCTATAACCAAACATGGCTACCTGCAGGGACTAACCCAATGGGTACTCAAAGGAATGAAATCTGGCAGATGGATGTGTTCCACTTTGAAGAATTTGGAAAATTAAAATATGTACACCACACCATTGACACTTATTCATGTTTTCAATGGGCAACTTCTTTGAGCTCAGAAAAGGCTGATTCAGTCATCACACATTTATTAGAAGTTATGGCCATCATGGATATACCTGCACAAATAAAGACAGATAAAGGTCCAGTATATGTCTTTAAGAAAATTAAACA